>PITA01009566.1:0-70037 GCA_004023965.1 Spilogale gracilis | reverse complement strand
TGGTACTGTCTGATTTTTGAGAACAACTTCGGCTAGCTACATATCGCTTTTAAATAGTCGCTTTTGATGACAAACGCACAACCTGGCACTTACGAAGGTCCCAGGCAGTGTGCATTTTAACAAAAACCAACAGCTCTCAGTCAGCACCTTTAAGGAAAAGTGTTAGGATTATTCCTTTAATAAATACTGTAGCATCCAAGAACAAGGGTTAAATAAAAACGGGGCTGAGGACGTACTTCCTGCCTGAGGTCTTGATGAAGCACTAAGTGCTTTCCCTTACGGATAAAAACTGTAGGAAAAGCAACCATGGGAGACTCAAAGACTTGGAAGATTTTAGATGTGACAAAATCTTAAGAACGCTGGGATCACAGAAGGGCTTGTCCTAATTCTGTCAGTTTTAGAGAATCATAACCCAGTCTTTAAAGATCACTACTCTTAAGTTTTTAGGCATTTCAGAAAACTGATTTCCACATGAAGTGGTTTATGACTACGGTTTTATAAGTTTAAGCACCAGAAATAGCTATTAAGGAGGCCTACTGTTAGCCTTAGAAAAGGGACTTTACATTTCAGGGCAAAACCAACTTTGCCTCCAGGTAGCACTTGGAATTAGCCTGAAGCTAATTCTGTAGGATGTGGCACAGGGGCCTGGTGAATGGATACTGAGGCACCCTCTTCCACATCTGCCCCCCCCCCCCCGGAGTGTGGGAGCCTCTCACAAAAGCTACTGTTGGCATCTGGCCAGAATGAGCCCATGGAGGCTCCAAATGCAAGGATTCCTAGGTATTAAGCCTTCTCCCCACCCCCCTTTTGAACTTACTTAGTTTAGGACCCTCGGGAGAATTTCTAAGGGCTCTCCTTCTCTGCCCCCAGAAAAGTAAGATAGTTCCAGAATACATTGAAATCTGGCTTCATTGTTTTTGACATCCATTACTAAGATGAAGAATAAAACAAGACTGCAGACGATTTTTTAAGGGTTGAAGTGGTAGGAACGTGTTAGGGTATCTTTTTGCAGTTCTTTCATTGATGAAGGGGCCCTGCCAAGAATACCAATAACAAAACTGATCATTTTGGGATCTCTTTATATTGGGTTGAGAAAAAGAAACTTGGCCTATTTAGTGAAAACGTCACTTTCAAATATCTGAGGTGCAACGAGAAACTAAAAGAGAGGAAAAAAAAGTCAAAGAGGATTCAGTCTTAAAGTCTGGTGAGTGAATCTGTGTGTTGGGCTGCTTTACACATAAGACCTAGCACATGCCGGGGTTTTTAAAGCCCTTTGGGATTCTGGGCGGGGAGGGGTGAAGAACTTAAGGACTGTAAAGTGAAAAAAAAAAAAAAAGTAGTGACCGGTGCATTTGAAGGTCTATTTGTGGCTTGCTGTTCCTTTTTGGGAAGTAAAGGATTTTTTTTTTCTTGTAAAAATTCTCTCATTATTTTAATTGATATTTACAGATTTTTCCCCCCATCTTCTGTTACAATTTTTAGGTGCTTCAGAACTGGGCCCTTTTTCAGACCCCAGGCAGTTCCCAAGCATTTCATCCCTCACTGAGAGCCGCTTCTCCAACCCACGAATGCACTATCCAGCCACCTTTACTTACACCCCGCCAGTCACCTCAGGCATGTCCCTCGGTATGTCCGCCACCACCCACTACCACACCTACCTGCCACCACCCTACCCCGGCTCCTCCCAAAGCCAGAGCGGACCCTTCCAGACCAGCAGCACTCCATATCTCTACTATGGCACTTCGTCAGGATCCTATCAGTTCCCCATGGTGCCGGGGGGAGATCGGTCTCCTTCCAGAATGCTCCCGCCATGCACCACCACCTCGAATGGCAGCACGCTATTAAATCCAAATTTGCCTAACCAGAATGATGGTGTTGACGCTGATGGAAGCCACAGCAGTTCCCCAACTGTTTTGAATTCTAGTGGCAGAATGGATGAATCTGTTTGGCGACCATATTGAAATTTCTCAGTGGTGGCCCAGCGGTATCTGGGAGCCGCATCCCAAAAATGTATCAATATATACATATATAGAGAGAGTTTGCATATATATGTATATCGATTAGCTATCTACAAAGTGCCTATTTTTTAGAAGATTTTTCATTCACTCACTCAGTCCTGATCTTACAGCCATAAGAGGGTAGAGATACTGAGAAGCCAAAGGCCCAAGAGAGACCATCCTGTCTAGGTTTCAGATCGTTTTCTACCTAAAACGTACTTTTACAAACCAAGGAAAAAGGTATTTTTTGTGTCGTGCTGTTGTTTGGCCCGTTACCACAAATCATCTGTTCCTATGCCAAGTCAGAGAGGTGGACTCCAGGTTCAGGAGGAAGAAGAGCAAAGCCCCTTCCTCGCTGTGCTTTGAAACCACACTCCCGCGTGGCAGCTGTGTGTGGACCAGTGCAGTCTGCAGACCAGCTTCTGAAGCCGGTCAAGGTGCACGTAAAGGGCAAAGAGGGAGAATGGATGCTTCCGATACCATCCCGTCCATTCCGAGTCGCTGTCCCAAACTTTGCTTTCAGGCTTGCCACGAGTTCTCATTTGAACTGTTTGGTTCAGTTGTGTGTTTTTGTTTTTTTTTTTTCTTTTCCTCCTTTAAGAAAGTGACTTCAAAAAATACTGATTGGGATAGATGATTTTATTTTACATTTTTATACTTTTTTTTCTTTTCCCATTTAACCAAAAAGAAATCCTATCCCTAAACAGCCCCCCCCCCAACCTTTCTCCTTTTATGCAAAACTCAAATGGCAATACCTTATTATAGCCATAATGGTATAGATAGAGTTTGTGTTTGGCTGTGTGTTGTTTTCTTTTTTTTGTTTTTAAATTATGAATATGTGTAAAATCTGAGGTAACTTGCTAACGTGAATGGTCATATAACTTTAAAGATATATTTATAATTATTTAATGACATTTGGACCCTTGAAACATTTCTTAGTGTACTGATATGTTGACTTCGGTCTCTAAAAGTGCTCTTTATTAAATAACAAATTTCTTCAGTGGGCTAGAGCCATATCTGAATTATTGCTAAGCAATTTCAGTTCATCCAGGCACAATGTGATTTTCAAAAATACATCCATCTCCAAATATCTTAGATGTAGCTTGTTTTTGTGATGTATGAAGGAAATGTTATGCTTCGTTCTTTCAGACCTTAGATTGCCTCTAACACAGCTTTGCCTTCTAGAGCAATAATTAGGGATTTGAAAACCAACTCTTAGCCCTCTATCACTCATGTTGCCCTTTATTAGCATGAAATGCTGGAGTGATGTGGTTTCCCAGTTTCTTTTGAATAATAATTACTCTTGTCATATTAAAAAGACAAGCACAAGTGAATCATTGAACTGCAGAAAAATGTTCTGTGGTTTCCTAGTTAAAGCAAAACTCTAACTTGCCAGGCTTCAGAGTGAAGATGTAACTAAAAGCCACCCATGTAGCTTAAGGATCAATCATGATACACATAGGACAGTAAAGCCAAATTGCATCAGGGATTCTTAACCAACCCGCCTTACCAAACAGGAAGTGAGAACCCTGATCTGCCTTACCGGGAGGCCCCACTGGGAGTTCTCTGGGGAATCTGGAATCTGCATTCAAGGAGCAGATTAAGCCATTGTCTTATAGGAGCTGGGTCACCTGAAGTAGCCTGCCAGTTCCAGCCCATAGCGGAGCCGAGGGAGCGTAGGGCCTCTGGGGACCCATATCGCCAACCCTGTTGGGGTCAAGGGAAGGCAAGGCCATGTGGAGTTTGGTGTCTACTACTGTGTATGAATTGGAGCAGAAGCCCGTAGGATGCACTTTGACCACTCCTGGCAACCACCTGGCAGATTCTCCAGCCTGAATCTTTAATCCAAGCCGAGATCACTCCATGACACCATTGGGCAATTCCCTGCCTGCTCCCTCACAGGTGCCGGGCCCTTTCTGCTCAATTCTGTGCCCCCACTGAGCAGAACTTTGTAGAGGTTTGCCCCCAGCCCCTGGGGACCCTTCCTCTGTAGCCATTCCCAGGCCCGCTTCATGGGCCGCCAAGCCTGGCGGGATGGTGTGGGGGCAGCTGGCCCTATGCTTCTGGTGGGGGGCCTCCCTTGCGACCACCCCAACTCCTCCCCCCAAAAATAGAGGGCAAAACAAAACAAAACGAGACACTTTGCCTTCTAAAGGTAGGATACCAAGTATGCTTAGATAAATAAGCCACTTTTCTATTCCTTAACTAAGATGGAAGTAGTTAACTGATACTATTTATTGTTTGTGTGTGGTAGCTTGAAGCATGCCACTGTCCATTTATTTGTTAAGTGTAAAATACGTGTGTTTGTTTCAGCAGCACTTAAAAAAAGCCAGTGTCTGGTTACACATTTCAATTTTAATTAATTGACATAAAAATGTTCCCGCCAGTGCAGGCTGTACCCTATTTAATAAAAACAGGTACTATATTTGTACATTATTTTTTAATGTTAAAAGGGCTTTTTTAAGTTTACAGTACACATACTAAGTGACTTTAGGGATGCTTTTGTGTTGAAATGTTATTATAGTGGCTGCAGGCAGCAACCCAGAAACACTTTAAAAGTCTTTTTTTCCTTGGGAAAAATTCAAGCACTTCTTCCTTGCACCCTCACTCCAACCACTCCAAAGGGGTAAGTCGCATTTCTTGGATTAAATTCTGCCCTTTTTCAGCCTGGGGGTTAAATATTCCCTCCCCCGCTCCTTTTTTTTTTTTTAACTGAACCCTTAATTTGCACTGGGTCATGTATATGATCTGCAATTTTGAGACCAAAGCAAAGCTTCACTGCTACTCCCATGGAACCACATACTAGCCAACGCTCTGTACTTCCTTCAGGTTCAGAGAGCACGGTTCTTGGTTCTTTGGTAGCTTAGAGGTTGCTGGGTTTACGGCATGACCAGCACAGCCGCTTTCTGTCGGTTTTAATTGTCTCATCAAGTGTGAACAGTGTCAGGGTTCCAGAACGTACCACAGTGTTCATTTTAGATGAGTGAAATGACTTCCAGCCTGGAACCCAGAGACTCAACCAAGGAACTGTGGTTTGCTCTTCAGACAGTCTCACCACCACCACTCCCCTCCCCACCCCGGGGCCTGTTAAAAATGAGCAGAGAAATCCACCCCATTAGGGACCATCCATTGCAAACTCAGAGGGGAGGAGATGTGTGTGCTCCTTAGAGTTCCCTTCATTCCCAGGAAAGGGACTGACTCAGAGTCTAGGTTAATACATGGAAACACAAAGCATGAGTGAAGACAATAACGACTTCTATGACATTCGAAAGAACAATAAAAAATAAAGAGGACGCTTCCAAACCTTGAATTTGTTGTTCTTAAAAAGAGAATGCATTTAAAAAACATTTTCTGTGTGAGAATTTTTTAGATGTTTGTTTACTTCATGTTTACAAATAACTGTTCGCTTTTTAATGCAGTACTTTGAAATATATCAGCCAAAACCATAAGTTACAGTAATTTCTTAGGTATTCTGAATAAAATTCCATTTTTTTTTTGGATATGCTTTACCATTCTTAGATTTCTGTGGAACAAAAATGTTTGTAGCATTTTGTGTAAATACAAGCTTTTCATTTTTATTTTTCCAATTGCTGTTGCCCAAGATCTGCTTTCCCTGCACATATTGTACAAATTCTGCTTTGTGCCACAGGCCATGATTGTGGATGAGTTTACTTTCAACTTCAAAGGGACTATTTGTATTGTATGTTGCAACTGTAAATGGAATTATTTGGCATTTTCTCATGATTGTAATATTAATTTGAAGTTTGAATTTAATTTTCAATAAAATGGCTTTTTTTGGTTTTGTTACGTGTGTACTTTGGGTCATTTCTCAGCCGCGGTTTCTTCTCTACTCTGACGCCTACTCCTGCCTATACCCGGGCCCTTATTGGCCCGAGGACTTGCCAGGGCCTAAGGAGAGTGGGGTTCCCTGTGACTGGTGAGAGGTTAAAACACTTCGCCGAGCGCTGCCTTCTTGGTGCGTCCCACTCCCACAGAGGTGTGGGCGAAGGATGTAGCAGGGCGCTCACTTCCTTATTGGCCTGTGTCCGAAGGAAAGCCCACCCAGCCCACCCTTGAGTAAAGCCCCTTTTTTTCTGGCGAGGGGACCAGACCGGATATAAAGACAGTGGGCATTGCAGTCCTGGGGTTCTAATCTCTGGGTACATGAGCAGGAGCTGGCAAGTAAACTCCTTCCCGGCTGGGGTCAGAAGATCTCAGGCAGCCCTGCTGTAGCGGGTAGTCAAGCTCCTTCCCACCTCTCTTCTGGGTTCTTAAAGTCAATCAAAGTTCAAGGTTAAGTAAAAATAGACCTTGGCCTAGAGAGTTGTAGCCTCAGAAAAATTCTACTAGGGAACAGGACCATGGTTTGGAGTTTTTTGCTTTTTTTGGTTTTGTTTTGTTTTTAATGGGTCATTGTGTATTTTGGTAAGTCCCTCCCCTTTGATAAGGTTGAGGGCCTGGGGTAGGGTGGTGGCTCTGTTTGTGTCCCGTGCTGTCCGCCTTGGCTTACCGCAGCTCTAGAAGGACCAGAAACCGTGTGGCGGAGATGCTCAGGCTCTGGCCAGTGGCCCACGTGATTTGAGGAGGCGAGACCTCCTTTGAGATCTGCTCATTCTTACGCCTTTGGCATCGTGTTCTGAGAAATCTTGGAGACCGCTAATTTCTAAGGCTAGGAGACATCCTGAAAGCATGCGGGTGAGACCTAGGCCAGCAAACTTGTTTGCAACTCTTTGAAGATGTGTATTTATTTATCCTTTTTTATTAGACATCTGTGTGGCTTTCAAAAGCATTGCATGGGAGGTGGGCAGAGTGGCTTTTTCTCTCTCTCTCCAACTTTGTCTAGCAACATGGTTTAGGGCAAATGGCTTTACTCCTCTGGGTCTCGGTGTTTTGGCTTAGGGAGAGGCATCGGTCTAGACTTTGGCACCGTTGATGTTTCTGCCTGGATAATTCTTTGGTGTGTGTGTGCGTAGGGTGTGTGGTCCTATGCATTGTAGGAGGCTTAGCAGCCTATCTCTGGCTTCTACCCACCAGATGCCAAGAGCCTGCCCCACTCGTGACAGTGACACAGTCTACAGAATGTCCCCTGGCAGGAAAAATCATCCCCGATCGAGAACCAGTGGGCTAGAGCCTTTCTCTCAATTCTTCGGTCAGGCTTTCTTGACAGAACTGGTGTGAGAACACAGCGCTTGTTAAAACAGGATAACCAGGGGCGCCTGGGTGGCTCAGTTGGTTAAGCGACTGCCTTCAGCTCAGGTCATGTTCCCGAAGTCCCGGGATGGAGCCCCACATCGGGCTCCCTGCTCAGTGGGAAGCCTGCTTCTCCCTCTCTCACTCCCCCTGCTTGCGTTCCCTCTCTGGCTGTGTTTCTCTCTGTCAAATAAATAAATACAATCTTTAAAAAAACAAAAACAAAAACAGGATGACCAGGCCGAAGACCCAGGGCCTTCCCGCAGCTGGACACAGATCACCGCTTTCCAGCCCTTCACCTGCTTGTCACCCTGAGCTTGGGAGGTATTGTGAGGGGGACTCCTGGCTTTTCCATCCACACATCTCCTCCTCTTCCTCACATCCCAGGGAACAGCATAGCTGTGGGGCTCTGTGAAGCCCAGACGAGGGCTTGGTTATATTTATCATGGCTGCTTCTGTTCTCACTGGAAACGACAGCCGGAGGAAGAGAGACTTCTGTCCACTGTGTCTGACCCCTTGTGCCCCCTGCCCCCCAAATAGCTCATCATCAGGCATTGCTTTGAGAGTGGGTATTTCCTGTTAACTCAATCCCAGCCAACCCTGGCCCAATAAACACCTCAGCTCTCTGTTGCAGAGTTTATTTGGCTGGGAAATGGGTATTGTCATGTAAACAGGAAACCCCCTGAAGTTATTATCTACAGATGCGGTTGAAGAGCCACATGTTTATATTTATGGGATTTGAAAACGGTCTGAAAAAGCAAGGGAGGAGGTAGGGGAAGACCTCCTTCACAATCAGTGAGTGAGAGCAGGGCCTATGGATCTTCACAAGCCCATTTCTCCTTCCCTCTGGCAGCGGGTGGCTAAGCACCAGATCACAGCCTAAAGCCACAGCAGAAAAGGAGGCACTGGCTTGGCTGATTGAAGCAAACAACCCCGCCCCGAATATCAGGTCACCTGGGCAATCCAGTCTGCTGGCTTCCCTGCCCCAATTATTTGGAAATCATTTTATTTCATTTAAAGATTTTATTTATTATTTGACAGCTGGAGAGGGAACACAAGCAAGGGGAGTGGGAGAGGGAGAAGCAGGCTTCCCGTTGAGCAGGGAGCCCGATGCCGGGCTCGATCCCAGGACTCTGGGACCATGACCTGAGCTGACGGAGCCACCCAGGCGCCCCTGGAAATCATTTTAGAGACCAGTTCTAGGAAACAGTGGTTTGGCGACATCTACAAAGGGTAGGGGGCTTAGGAGAAGATGATCATGTTACAGGCTCTAGGTTTTTCTGGGGACAACTCAACTGCCTGCCGCTGTTTAGTGAGCCTGGGCCAGCCCGCCTGTGGGATCGCAGGCAAACCCCTCAGGGGCAATGGGACGGGTGCCTTCTTGCCAGAGCTGTCCCCATGTTGGTGCAGAGAATGCACAGGTGGTGAGACAGCTGACCTGCCCTCCAGGGCTGGGTACACCGGTTTACTACGGTTCCTTCTCTACCCACCTCTGCTCTTCCTTGGTTGTCTCTCCCCCTCAGGACAGCAGAAGGTGTTAAGTGAGGCCAGGTAGGAACCAATTACACAGATAGCAGAGGCTCAATATTGGAATTCTGAGCTCTGAGCAAAGGCAGGGAATCTCTCTCCTCCTTGTCTCCATTCCTGGGTACACTGATCGGTCTCTCTGTGACTTCCCAGTAGTGGGTAGTCAGTTGGGGGAGGCCTTGGAATCAAAGGTGTTAAAAAACCATGAGTTTAGTTATGAAAGTAGCAAAGAACAGGATCCACCGCAGATGCAGAAGGAACTGCATTGAGGGCTGTGTGTGTGTGTGTGTGTGTGTGTGTGTGTGTGTGTGTGTGTGTACCAAGATGCCTAAAAGGAGGGAGCGAAGAGGTAGAGGGATGGAAAGGAGTGCCTGAGCAGCCATTCAGGGAAAGCTGGAGTGCACGCACGTGCATACACATGCACACATACTTGCACATGCACTCCTTGACAAAGCATTTATTTGTCTCAGGTGTTTTTCTTGCAAATCCTACAAAAAACTACCGCCCTCATTTCACAAGTGGTGAAGAAGCAATTCTTCATATAGGTTATGCAGAGGGGATCAGGGACACCAGATGCTCCCTGAAATGTCAGAAGCACCGTGAAGCTGACATTTAAGAAGGGGTTATTATTTTTGTGAAGCTTTTATTTAGAGCTTTTTTGTGACTCAACTGGCCATGTTGTTGAGACAGGCACCACTAGCTGGAGAGCAGAAGGATCAAGTTTCTGGAAGCCTACTTCACTTTATTTTGTTTTCTTATTTTGTGGCAATGATGTCTGGCCACTTAGTGGGGTTTTTTGGAAAACCTACTTTCTGTTTTTAACCAATAGCTCACAGGTTGATGGCTCTATTTTTTTTTTTCCACCAAAGGTCGTTCTGTGCCACTTGGTAACCAGTAGAAAGGGAAGAATTGTCCCCGCCCCCCCACCTGTCATTCTTATAAAGAAATCAAGAACATAAGCAAAATGGTAAAAGGAAAAAAAAACGAGGTGGGAATCTGGGGGGCAAGCAAAGATTCTTCCACACAAGCCCCTTAAGAAGTAGTTTTGTGTGCACAACATTAAATGAGACCAGAACCCAAAATTGTAACCGGGTCTCAGACTGCACTCCCTAGGCCTTAGACATTTCTCCTGGAGAATCCACAGTACCAGAGTGAGCTGGGATGTGGAAAACGGAAGTGGGATACAGCAGGCTGTGGGATATGAGGCGGCACAGGATCTGGTGGCTTTGAGAGAGAGGAGTCCTGGGAACTCCCAGCTGGCTGATGGACTGATGTAAATGTGCACATTTATTCCTTGAAAAGAAGCAAAAAAGCAAGCAAGGAAACCCCGCCACACACTTCATCGTGGGGAAATTAATACAACGTCTTTATGTTTAAAATCTCCTTCGACATCACTTCCTTCCTAAATGAGGTCATTTATTATTATTATTTTTAAAAATTCACCCCTCTGACAGAGCAGCAGCTCAGGCGAGTTTCACTTTCTGTTTCTGAATTTCTCTGAATTCTTCTGCCCTCCCAAAACAGAGGAGCCTTCTGTGGCATCCTGACATCTTTGGGGTGGGGGTGGGGGGATGCCTCAGTTCCCTTCTGTCTTCTCTAACACTCATTCCCCGTTTAAATCTTGAAAGTCACCCTGACCTTCCTCCTGGTCAGCCAAGTGCGCTTTAAGAGCCTTTTTGTGTGCGGATTTGGGGGGCATAGGAAGTCTGACTCCTTATCAAGATCTCCTTATTAGTGGTTTCACAGATGAGAAGGGCAGAGATTATCACTGAGCATGACCCTCCACCAGGGTTTCTGGAACCTTCCTGGTGCTCTCAGATAGCTCAAGGCAAGACCTTGGGGACCTGGCTTTCCCACCTAGTGGGTGTAAGAGGGAGGGAGAAGGACCAGGAGGGAGGCGAGTGCGGAACTTTCTCAAGGAGTTAAGTGGTTAATAGGAACTCAGTATTTTTTAATTGGCTAATAAAACCTCCCAGGGTTTTTCATATTATATGGTTCCTTCAGGCTCCCAGCTCGATGCTTAAAAAAAGAAAAAAGGCGCAAACAACAACAAAAAGCTGGAGCCTAAATACCAGCGCCGTCCCAGTCTTGTTTACTTTTTCATTTCCGCAGTTGTAAAAAAAAAAAAAAAAAAGAAAGAAAGAAAGAAAAGAAAAAAGAAAAAAAGAAATTCCTCTGGTAGTTCAGTTTTATCACAAGGCAGGAGCAGATCCGTGTTTGAAGGGCTCCTGGTCTCCCTGCCTCCCAGCGTGAGATAGAAGTCCACTCTGTGTCTCTGGTTTCAGGGGGGAAAAGAGGAGGGAACCGCAATGCAAAGGATGGATGCATGGGGAAATTTGGAAACACGTGGGCCATCGGGGGAGGAGGGAGAGCAGATATTGAACTGCAATACATCTCTGGAATCCTGAATGCAAATGATCTCTGTCCTTTTATTGCCAGTGGTGCTGTTCTCCCAACAGAGCAGGATGTTCTTGTTTTTAATAATAGCCAGACCAGATGCTAAATTCTCCTCGGCAACTTGCTGTATAAGTGAGAAGGCAAACAGCTGATTCCTGTTAAGATGAACACCAGGAGAATAAGCCAGAAAGTATGAGAAGTCTCTGGAGGTTTTTGCTTTGTAAACCCCTGTTTGGCAGAGAGATCACAGAACCCCGGCTGAAAACACAGTGTGTCCTCCTGCACCCGTTCCTCATCGGAGCGGCTCGCTGGGGCCCTTGGGGGCGGGGGGGGGGGGGGGGGGGGGGGGGGGGGGGGGGGGGCGGGCTCCCGCCTTTGCCAGCCGGCCCTCGCCTTCCTGAACCCTGAGCTGGAGCACTGACCCGCAGGCTCCCCCAGAGGGGAAGTCGGAAGCCCCGAGCCCTTTGGCTTTCAGTGACTGTAGAAAAAGACTCATCAATAGGAGGAATTTTTTACTTGCTCCTTGCCATAGAAAATAGCGAAATCCTGAACATGAGCCAATAACTTTAAAATGGCATCTTTGTTTCATCTTTTTTACTCCCTTATTCCCCCTGTCAGAGTCTATAAAACCTCTTGGTTATTATTTTGTTTTAGAATATGCCACACATGTAAGATACTGCTTTCTTCTCTCCCAGGGAGCTGCCAGAGCCAGAGGCGCTGTGGGGGCTGGGGGGCGGGGGGAGTGGTGTTGACCAAATCAGACAGCAATCAGGGTGCTCTCTGCTGCCACTCAGGCCACCTCAGGAGGCCGGCCAAGGGGGCTCCCCCGAGGGTGCAGGGGTGGCCCTTCGAGGGATCCACACAGAGCCTCTGACCATCTCTCCCTGGGGCTTTGCTCCCAGGCCTGAAGGAGAGTGAGGAGAGAGAAGAAAGGGCTACAGGGAGAAAGTGGAGAGGTGCACTGTAGTTCCAGAAAGTTCCTTTGTTCATCTTTCCTCTTGACATCTTCATGTTCCTGGGCCCTCCCCTGCGATGCTCAAAGGGCATGCTCGCTTCTCCTCTTTCTGAAAGCAATATTTTTGTGTATATTTTATCAACTTCTTCTACTGAACCTCATGGCTAAGTTTGGCAATGTGCTTACCACAGGCTCCTTCCCTGAAGGAACTCTGAGACATCATAGTACATAAACCATAAATATAAATTACATCGACACATCCAGAACAGAAATATTGACCCTACCGGCACCTCAGTCCTTCATCTGTAATCTCTTATGAGATTTTCCATTTAGATGTGTTGAGCTTCCTCTGAATGTTGCCGCTGATAAAAGGTATTATTGAACTTAATTCGGCAGTATTGGCCTCACCTAACGGGAGAAAGAGCCAGGCCAAGAAATTTCTGTCAACTTTAATTCTTACCTTTCCAGGAGGGGCCTTGGGGTCTGTCTCAGCACCTGAGAAAGGGGCAGCATCTAGGGCCCCCGTATCTGAACCGGCGTCACTCAGAGGCAGTGCTGTGTAGCGAAGACAGCTGATGGGAGGCCTGAGGAAACCTTGCCGCAACCTGAGATGGGGCACTGGTGTGTGCCAAGCTCTGCACACACGGGACCAGCCTGGAGGAGCCTGGGAAGGAGGCATCCTTGTTCCTAGCCCTAGATTACTTAAATCTCTTTAGCTGAATAGCTGGGGCTTTTCTCCAACTTTCTTAAAGCATTTTATAGACTATTTCCTCAAGTCCACGTGATATGGAATTAATATCCCATTTAACTGAAATCCCAGAGAACAGAGGTGACCTGTCTCCCTGTCACCCCCCTGCTTCTTTGCGAGTATTTATTGAACACCTGCTATGGACAGAGCAATACGTTGCCAGGGTCACCACCACCAGGAAGCCCTATTGGAAGCCACCTCTGTTTAATTTAATGCCTCCAAATAAGAGATGTATGTCAGGGCCTCTCCTTATTTAAGCAAATTCATGAGAGCTTCAGATTACTAACAACAGAGATGAAAATGTTAGCAATTGGTTTCTAGAGAGGATTTAGATGGTTTTGATTTCTGCTTATAGCCAATTTCATTTCCCATTTCTCATTTCCGAAAATACTCAACGTATTTATAAGGTACTTGGCATCTATATTTACTCCTACAAGCCTTTCATTTCCACCACAATATATGGGAGGTTTGGTGTGTAAAGAGTGGGTGATTTCATACAGTCAAAAGGGGGAGGGGCCGCGCTTCCATTTTCTCTTCCCTGTGGTAACAGCTGTGCAGCCAACCGTGCATGGAGGGGTTCAGGGGTGTTTTGAAAGGGGGAAGCGGAGAGTGGCAAAAAGATCTGGGTTCCAGATCCTTAACCCCTGCTAACTAAACGTGTGACCTTGAACAAGCCACTTAACCTCTCTTGACCTCCTCCTTAATAGTGGACAATAATATATTACCTGCTAGACGGCATGTTAACGGACCATGTAGTAACTCTTACCTGTAGATCTGGAGTGGTTTTTAGAACGCACAAATTATGAGCAGTTTTAAGAGGTGCAGCTAGAGTCTGCCTAGCATTAAGAGGGAGAATGAGGTCCATTGTTTCTCACAGAATTGGCAAAAATGGCCATTTTGTAGAGGGTGAAGAGATGGAATCCCAGAGAGGTCAGATCACTTATGTGGGGTCGCCCTGAAACTGATGAGGGGAAGTCAAATGTTGGACATCTGCTTCCGAGCAACTGCCATCCTCATTCTCTGGAAGACTCTTTCTTCCTTTAAAATGGTAGCGTCTTCCTTATTCTCTACTTGAACCACTGACATTTCATTGCTTTTCTAGTTTTTATGAACCGATTTTCATTTGATAGAAACTCAGGCAAGCTGATTCTGTTAAAAACTTCATATACTCATGGAAATGAACATCTAGCATACTGATTCCATGCCATGCTCCAGTTAACGATGTTGAAAAATACCTGTTATATATTACTTCAGTAAAACAGAACAAAACAAAAAAGATCAAGTTGTATACCGGGCCTGACTTAGTGAGTGAGACATTTAGGCTAAGCGCATCCATGCCATTCTTTCCTGGACAAAGATGACCTGTCCCTTTAGGGGACAACAGCCCTCCCTGCCCTAACTGTGAGGGATGGAGGTCATGGCCTTGTTGTGGTCAAGGTCTTTTCTTTTTTTAAGTTTTATTTATTTATTTGACGGAGAGTGTGATCACAAGTAGGCAGAGAGGCAGGCAGAGAGAGAGGAGGAAGCAGGCTCCCTGCTGAGCAAAGAGCCCGATGCGGGCCTCGATCCCAGGACCATGAGATCATGACCTGAGCCGAAGGCAGAGGCCCAACCCACCCAGGCGCCCAGTCAGGGTCTTTCTATTTGACGTTTCATGGTCTGGCTGTAGGGATGAGGGCCCACTCTTGACTTCTTTAACGTAGTATCTAAGGGCCTTAAACAAATGAAAACATGACAGCTAATCTTGAAGAAAGACTTTTCATCTCAATCTTACCTTTTATTTCCTTACTGAGCTCCCTGCAACCAACCTCTCTTCTCTTTGGGAGCCAAAGGAGGAAATCCCATTCTAATGGGGCAATGATGGCGCACACAGGCCACAGTGTTTTGTTAGTAGACAAAACTCTGTGGTTCATCTTCCGACCCCTGATTCATGATAGACATAACCAGACTGTGCCAGGTGAGGACCACACAAGTCTTGTACGGGGCAGAAGGAAGTGGAGGGCTGAGAGCAGGGAGAATTGGTGGCTTCACTCTATCCCTTGCTGGAGAGAATGGTATGAGAGAATTGTTGCCTCACCTCACCACTGGCAACTGTCCTCTGGTCTTCAGGGAGGGGCTGCATTTTTATTCATGCAATAATGGTTAGAAATGATAGAAGTGAAAATGAGTGAGACATATCCCTATCCTCAAGAAGTTCACCGTCTGCTCAGAGAGACAGAAAGATAAACCCTTGAGTGACAACACAATGGAGTGGTACCACTGCAGAGATGTGAACTGAGGCCTGGTTCCCCACCCACCGCCACAAGAGGAGGCAGCAACTCCTGGCCAAGGCAGGAGGATGATACTTGAGCTGGTCTGGAAGAATGAGTAATTCCTGGCCATTCTGGGTGTGCAGCTGAGCCGAGGTCAGCCCCACATCCTCCCTGCAGTGCAGGCCACCCCCGCCCCACCTCATGGAGATCCTACCTACAACACTCCAGAAAGAGAGTGAGACAGCAACCCCAGGCTCTGCAGTGTTCCTCAGCACCCCCAATCACACTTCTTCTGATAGGATGAGCAAGAGGGATTCTCAAAGAGGTTAGAGTTGAAGGGGTGGGGTGAGCGGTGTCAGAGCCTCTATGGCATATGAGTCATAAAAGTGTTGAGTGGGAAGCCTGTGTGGCGCACTTGGTTGAGCGTCTGAGTCTTGGTTTCAGCTCAGGTCATGATCTCAAGGTCATGCCATCCAGCCCCACGTCTACTCCATGTTGGGCGTGGAGTCTCCGTGGAATTCTCTCTCTCCCTCTTCTTTGCCTGCTCACCACTAAAAAAACTTTTTAAAAAAATGATGAGAAATGACAGCATGAAATATCAAACTTTAAATATCAAACATGAAATTTCAAACTTTCAGAGTGTAAGGACAGGTGATCTAATTGCTGTCCACCACCTACTACCATGTGCACTAGAGTCTGGATGAGACAGTAAGGGCGACTTGGGTACATAGGACCCTTTGGCATTCCACAGCAAAGGGTGACAAGTATAAAGGGGGTAGGATTAAGTTTATGCCCTGGATGGTCACATACTCAAAGAACTGAGAGAGGGCTACACCTGTGACTGATCCTACAGAAAACTTTAAAGAAGCATCTTGGGGTCTTCTCCACCCATACCTCCAGACGTCTCCCTGGGAGGCTGCCCTAGCCTCTGCCTCTTTCCCTAAACCTACACCAACTAACCCTGCACTGTGGACCTCCCCTTTTATAAATGAACTTGCCCTGACCCTCACCTTTGAGAAGTCAGTGTATTTGCATTTCAAGGGAGGTTTTCTGGAACCACTAAAACCTCACTTCCAAAGCCACATACTCTGCTCGAAGTGCAGAAGTGCAGGTACCTTCCTCGGAAAGCTTTTTGACTTCCCTTACATCCCATCTTGGGGACCACTGCTGCCTTCTTGCAGGCTGCTCTTCCTTGCCCAGCTGAAAGTCAGTCCTCCTTTTCTCAATCTCGCTCTCTCTCTCCCTCTCTCTTGGCCAAGTACCTTGCCCAGACAGACCCTTTGAGGTAACAGAGGGTTCCTCCTGCCCTCAGCCACCTCAGGTTAGAGTGAAATGAAGATGTGTTCTGGTTCTACCTGAAGCTCGCTTTAGGAGTCGTGTACTTATTTCTGTCTCTGCAAGTGACAGTTTATTGATTAATGGAATCTTTATTAGGGTTATTAGGACACATAAAACACACGCACATAAATCCATCTCTACCCCTCCTGAGCCCCTGGCTGGCAAAACGAGTTCTATTTCCAGCCCTGACATCTTGCCAGTTTGTCACTCTCCATCCTGGCCACATCAGCTTCCATCGGGTTTGAGTTTATTGGCTACACAGTGGAGTCTATGTTGTCATAGAAATTAGCCTTGATGGACAGGGCTATGGTCGGGGGATCAGGAGAGGTCAGCAGCCTCGTGGTGTTGGCATGGCTAGATGTTAGGGTTCCTGGAGCCCTCTCCAAGAAAAATCAAAGCTGGCTCTCTGAAGCAGCAAACGAGTGCAATGAGACACTCCTCAGGGACGGGAGCTTGGACGTGATCATGAGCCGTCCAGCTCCCACTCCACCCGCCCGCCCTCCCCCTTTCCTCCCCAGCCCTCCCGGTGCCCCCCAGTGCCAAAAATCCTTCCCCGTGCAATGGAGGCAGGGCTGGGAGGCCTGAGGTTAAGCTTCTCTCTTCTCCAGTTCGTGGTTAGCCTTTGTAGACTCTTGGCTGTTTGACAAAGTTGGATAATAATTCAATATTTCTTACTGAAATACTTGACCTTATTGTTAGTTTTTGTGACAAGGGGAATTTAAAGGAGCTGCAAAAATGCAAGCAAGTGTGGCTGAGAAAGGCCAGGGTAGGCCACTGAGCAGTGAATAGTTTCTTTTTCTGACATCTATAAAATTTAGGTGAAAACAGGTCAACATTGATGTTGGCAAATGGGAAAGCCAGTTCTATTGTTAGCAAATGCGCTTCGGATAGAAATGTAAGTCTGGTTCAATCAAAACCACGTTCGGTTTTAGACACCAGCGATGTGCTTTCTATTAAAAAGGGGGGGTTATTTATAGAGACACACATAGTAAAAATATTTTTTGGCCCAAAGGATCATTTTCTAAGTATCAAATCAACGTGTTGAGGTACTGAGATGGGACCACTTTCATTTTCTTTTTAAATTTGTAGAGCACATGCTCCCAGAATTCTCTCTTCTCTTTATTTCACATTGGCAAGGGCTGTTGAAGATTAAAATCGTGTATTAGGAAAACCCTGCATTGCCTGACGTCGGGACATGCTGGAGACTGCCAGCTGGTGGTTGAGAAAGAAATGAAGTTATAGGATTCAAATATATGGCTCCCCAGATTTGGCCCAAGAACTAGAATCCCTTTTATAGGCTCCACTCAGGAGTCTCTTAAGATAATGTTTGAGCTCACAGAGGAGGAACATAAGAGAAGTTCAGTCACTTGCCAAATCCAGATCATGGAAGGTCAGTTAATTTTAGCCTACAGGGCAGCTTGCTGATCTTACTTTCTCTCTGTCCTTGGACCATCTGAGATCCATGTCCTGCTGGGAGCTGGAACAGTCATCGCAAGGCAGCACCCCTTCTCGTCCCACAACCTCCTGCTAGCAAATGAAGAGACTGAGGTCCAGTGTCAAACCTAGGTGGTCAACAGGATTCTGGAAGGGTTGACTCTTTTTTGGGGAAAGCTTTATTTTTTTTCCTTTGAATCGAGGTGAAATTCACATAGCATTAACCATTTTAAAGGGTCCCCTCTGTGGCCTTTTGCACACTCTCAGTGTTGTACGGCGCTACATGTCATCACCCCAGATGGAAGCCTTGCACCCCTTAGGCGGCTGCTCCCGTCCCCACCTCCAGGTTCATGTTTGAGTACAAGTTGGTTAGCTCGGCTCCCACAGAGTGTCATTTTAGGGCGTCACCATTTTAAATCAGGCTCGGCTGTGTTTCTGGAAAGACAGGACTGAGAGTGTTTCTGGTGGGGAGGGGCGGGGAACAGGAGAGACTGGGTGTCTGGGAGCACAGGGTCACCCAGAACCCAAGTCTCGCTGAACTGGAGCGTCTGTTGGGGGAGCGTCTCTCTCTGAGGCTGAGTGTTGGTCTCCCGCTGAGGTGCTGATCCCTTTAAAATTCTCAGCATTCTCACCCCCCGCCCCCCGCCCACTTCGGTTTAGGAGGCATTTCTTCCTTTAATTTGTGTTGGTAGGCATCCAAGTCTGGCACCAGGCAGTCCCCACTCGGGAAGCTGGGAGGTGGTGGAGGCTCACCCAGATCTAGAAAGGGAGCTCTTGCCGGGATGCTAACTGCAAGCTGTCTCCTTCAATCCACTTCATCTTGCAGGATAATCATTTTCAAATGGCAAACAATAATAAAAGCTTTCCTCTATTTTGCTTCCAAGTGTCAACGTATCTACATGGACTATGTAGATGTGTGTGTGTGTGTGTGTGTGTGTGTGTGTGTGTGTGTGTGAATTGTCTAAGAAAAAAAAAAGGAAGTTTGGGGAGCATTTGAGGATGTTGGGCAAGGCTGGGAATTGCCTCGAGTGGCTTTCCAAACACTGTGGGAGGCCAACCTGGAGTGTGGGTCAGAGATAGAAAAACTAGACTGTCATGTGCCTTAAGTTTTCCGCCTGCATCTGGAGGGAGTCTGCGGGGTCTCTCTGGGGTGGGATCCCTTATGGCCGTCGGGGTAGCTCACAGCAGAGAATGGGAAAGGAGAAGGCAGTCCAGGGGCCATTTTTGCCTGCCAAACTTGTGTGACCAGATCCTGAAAGAAAAGTCCCAAGTCTTCAACCTCAGCAGGTGGCTGAGGCTGATGGGTGCCTGAGTGTTTTCGGGCTACACAGAGTCCCAGGTCTCATTTTCTTGAAGAGTTTAGGTAGAGTGAAGGGAAAGCATGTAACTGGTAAGTAACTTCAACCATTTTTTAAAAAATTTAGTTATTTCTTTGAGAGAGAAAGAGAGCATGAGTAGGGGGAGAGGGAGAGAGAGAGAAGCAGAATCCCTGCTGAGCAGGGAGCTGGACATGGGACTCGATCCCAGCACCCTGGGGTCATGACCTGACCTGAAGGCAGACGTTTCACCTACTGAGCCAACCAGGTGGCCTGGCATATTTTGAGATCAAAATGCAGATGAGCAAATTATGGAATGCAATACAAAATTCATGGGAGTTGTAAAGATAAAATAAGACTTCAGAGAAATCTTCCATTTGTAGTAGGTTACTCTGGCAAGTTTAGGGTTTGCTTTCTGTAGTCAGGTAACTAGAGTGAGAATAATTGAGAAGTCCTGTCAGTGTTCCAGACATTTTTCCAGAGGCCTGTGGAGCAGCAGGATCTTGTAGAATTTTCTCTGCCCACACCATGCCGTTTCGCTCGTGCAACTCCATAGTCTGCAACAAACCCCAGGGCTCCTTCCCTTATGCAGACTCCCTTCCCCTTCATCCTGACCCAGATGCACTGGGGGACAGCCTCCATTGTGTACACGGTGAGGTCGGCACTCTAACCCTCATACACGTTCAATTACCTGTCTCTGCCTAACAAACTCCACAACTTAGTGGTTTAGACAACAACCATTTTATTGCTCCTGGCTCTGTGGGTCAGGAAAGCAGGTGGGGCTCAGCGGAGCAGCTCTACTGGGTAGCTTGGGCTTCCTCAGGGCACGATGGTCCCAGGGTAATCAGAGTCTTCCCCAAGCTCTTAGAGGAGGCACGAGTAGAGACTGCACGTCGCTAAAGGTCTGCCTTGGAAGAGGGGACAGTTCCACTGTGTTCTGTGGGTCAAGGCTGGCCACAGGGGCCCGCCCAGATCAAGGGCAATAGAAATAGACCCCCAGCTCTTAAGAGGAGAGAAGGCAAAAGGATTTACAGTTGTCTTCAAATGACCACGTGTAGTTGACGCAAAACCTGTCCGGCTTTCATGCTCATGATCCTAGCTGCTCTAAGGTCATCCCTCTTAGATTTCCCAGTTCTCCGTGTTCCCTCACAGGGTCAATTGCAGTGGGCCTTAGTCAACCCTCAGTAGGTATTTTAGGCATCAGTAACAGGAGTTTGAGAGGAGACTTGGGAGCACAAGGCATCTCCACACAGGCAGACCCCTCTTCATCCAAATGCAAGGGCAAGAGGCATCCCAAGATGGAGAAGTGTGTGTCGGGCAGGGAAGGATGAGTCCCCAGTCTTTTGCAGAAGGGGTCAGCTTGAGTGCTGGGATGGGTCCAGCATATGTCAAATACACTGGAATTGAGGGACTCTTGTTAAGGGGAAAATAGAAGCTCACGGATCTACACAGGAGAGCTGGGTGGCAGGGTTCCTCCAGATGTGCCCAGGGCACCTGGGGGCAGTCGGGCTGGGAGGGCCAACTCAGCAGGGTCCAAGAGCCACCCTTCCAGGAAAGCAGAGAAAGAGGGTATTGTTTCCTGCCACTTGAAGCAGCTGATGACAGTACAAAGGAATGCAGTGAGGACCCTCCCTCCTCCCTGTGGAGGATTAGAGACTGAAGAACCAGACTCGCAGCCTCTGGGCACAAGGTGTGGAAGCGCTGTGGGGGCAGAGAGCGGAGTGAGCATTCTCTGGGGGCAGAGGGGAGGCGTGTGGATTCTGCAACTGTACCCCTCCACCTCCCAACTGCACCCCTCCACCTCCCAACTGTACCCCTCCACCTCCCAGCTTCTGAAAACTCCGTGAACATGGTTTCCTCATGTACAAAACGGGGATGCTGGTTCTCAAGGAAAAACTTTGACGATTAAATAAAATAAATAGAAGGTCTAGCATACTGCTTGCCACAAGGTAAACACTTAATGAATATTAACTTCTTCCTCTCTAAAATGTTAGAAGACAGACCCTAGACATCATTGAATTCCATTTGTGCATGACCCAGCTGAGGCCTGGAAATGTTGAAGAGATTTGTCTAAGCGTAAGCAACACGCCTGTGAGTCGCTCTGTCCTCTCCTCGGCTCAGGGCTCTTCCTTCCATCCCACTGACGTGTAAGTCCCTCCAAGGACATAGAGAACTTTTCTTCACAGCCACACTACAACTAAAAATGGCCCCCTTTTGCCTTTGTTCTTGGGAAGAGTGCACCTGACCTTAAAGAACATAGGGATGATCAGAAAAGAAAATGTTAGCAGCACATGACAACAAAACAACAAAATGCACCACATACAAGTTCAATGCAAAATTCTTTGAATAAAGCCATCCCCTGAAATCCCATTAGGAAGTCCTTCTCCTCTATCAATTTCTTTTCCACTTAAAAAAGTTATTGAAAAGATCGGAGTTCAGAATAATGATAAAGTGAAAATAAAATGTTCTCCTCCCTGCCTGCCTCCCCTCCTCTCCTGGTTCTAGTCCACACAGTTTTCATGCCTGTCCATCTTCGCCCCCCTTTCATCAAGGGCAGCAGTGAGAACTGCAAAGGTCTGCTGGTAGTCAGGACATTTCAGTCTATGGAGCTCGGTTTCCCGGAGCTGGGCAATCAGGAGACTCAGGGTTCTGTGAGACAGGGAACTGGAACCCCATCATCAATTGCTGAGCAACAGATCACCCCCAAACTCAGTGGTGCAAGAGAGCAACATTTTATTATGCTCCCAAATTGTGTGGAATGGGCACAGCAGGAAGGGCCAGTCTCCACTGCAAATGCGCGTGGCCTCCGCTGGGAAGACTCGAAGGACCAGGGGTGTCTCTGCTGACAGTCAGGTGGCTGGATGGTCTTCGCTGGGACTGTCTCTGGGGGGTGTCTGTGGGTCTCTAGCGTGGTGGGCTCCGGGTAGTTAGGCTTCTAGCATGGGTACTGGGCTCAGAGAACAGGTGTCTCCACCAATGTGATGGGGGCTGCCTGGCCTCTGGTGACCAAAGCTCAGAGGTCACATGGTGTCACTTTCGCCATATTCCATTGGTCAACGCGGTCAGAAGCCCACCCAGATTCAAAGAGGGGGCCCCACCCTCAGGGGAGGAAGGTCAAAGAATCGGCAGCCCTGTTGTTAGACCCTCACATCTGGTGCTTGTGCTCTTTGGAGGCTGACTTCCCACTGTCCAGAGGATTTGGGTGCCACTTCTAGAAGAGAAGGGCAGTCTAAGACGTGAGACTGGGACACTTGATGAAACATGGGACCATCTTGGCTAATCCTGGGAAAAGTTTGGTTTTTAAGCAGTTTGCTTAACATTTTCTTCTGCCACACCGGAGCAATGGGACCACAGCCCCTGCATTTTAGTTGGAGTGGGATGGCCCCAGTGGACACTGAAGCCTTCACCTGGGGGCCTGTGTGGGAATGAACTACACTTTGCATTTTTTTTTCTCCCCACCCACAGCAGAGGAACTGCTGGTGTGGGGGGAGAATCTTGCCCAGAGCCAGGCAGAGGGAGTTATAATCCTACTTTGAGAGGTGGTTGGGCCTCCCCTCCAGCCTTCCCCCCACTTGTGTACATACCCAGATGGAATATCGTTTGTATTGAGTCCAAACAGAAGTCTTTGAAGCCCTCAGAGATCTTCAGAGCAAAGTGCCGGGTGAGGTCAGGGTATTCAGGAGGACTGGATGAAGGGAGGGAGGTAGGGTGTGTGCCAGCCCTGGGCTGCTTGAGGCTCGATGCAGCTCCGTGATGCCCCGCTCATGGCTGGGTGTGGTCTGAGGCCGGAAGTGCGAAACAGCATGCTGACCTCCACCGCACCCCCCATTTGTTTGTGCTTGCGAGAGTTCAGAGCTTAGCTCTGGGCAGGCAACTGCTAGGCACTTTGGATCATGAACCTGTTTCATTTCATCCTCACAGTACTCCTATGAAGTACGCATTATAGTTCCTACTTTACAATTAAAAAACTGAGGCTCAGACAAGTTAAGTATCTTTTCCAAGGTCACACAACAAATAAGAAGGGACACTGGAATCCCCAAAAGGGCAGGGCCTGTTTGCTTTTTCAAAATCGGCATGGTCACGGGAGGAGGAAGCCATCTTCTCCTTTCCTTGTCTTCCAGTCTTCATTCCACACTCTCTCCTGTGCTCGAAACCACAAGATTTCCATCATCAGGCTTCTTGATGCTTGCAAACCCAATCCCTTCATGGTTAGGGACAAGAGGGAGTTTTCTGCAAAGCAGATTTGAAGAAATGCCTGACAGCTGTGCACTCCAATACGGTAGCCTCCAGCCACATATGACTATATAAATAAAACTAAATAAAATTAATACAATTAAATAAATGGAAAATGCAGTTCCCCAGTCATGGCAGCCACATTTCAAGGGCTCAGTAGCCGCAGGTGGCTAATGGCTTCCATATTAGATGGCAAAGGGGTAGAATATTTGTATGGTTGTGGACAATTCTACACAGCATTGCTTTCGAGTCTAAGTAGAGGAAAAGCCACATTTTTTATACCTGGCACCACTGTCAGTTTTATTAATACTTTCAGTGGTACTTGGCATGTTGATTTATCCCAAATCTTTCTCAGAGGTAAAATAATAGACAGTATTTTTATAGTTCTTTATAGTTTACAACCTACGTTCCCGTTCTTAAATCTCATTTAACACAGCAGCTCTTGCAAAGTATGGTAGATAATGGTGTTACAGGTAAAGTAACAAAGGTTCAGAAAGGTCAAGCAACTTGGCGGAGGTTCTATAAATAGCAGATGGTAGAGCCAAAACTTCAACACAGGTTTTCTCATTGCATGCTTTCCACAGGGAGAATTTGTGTGTATGACGCCTGAAATTATCCTTAGGCAAAATTATTAAGTCAAAAGTAATTTACCAGGGTTCTTGTGGGGAGAATTGTGCTTGTCAGTTTTTCTTGTTTAGACCGTCAGATTTCTCATTAGGTCTTGCCACTAACAAATACCTTTGTTTTCTTTCCAAAGTTGTTGGCAGATTCTATAAGTATTTTACTATGAGAACACAGTTTACATTGGTGTATATTTATTAATTGGAAAATTACCTTTTTAAATTAGTTTATAATGAGAATGATTATGTTTACTGTCACTTAGACAAGTGGTAAATAAAAGAGAATCAATTTAAAAAAGTAACTTTCCAGAACTAGGTGTGCTGGAAGATATATATATACATAGAAAGATAACCAACAGGGGTGCTGGGAGGCTAAGTCATTAAGCGTCAGCCTTGGGCTCAGGTCATGATCCTGGAGACCCAGGATCGAGCCCCAAGTCAGGTTTCCTGCTCGGTGGGAAGCCTGCTCTCCCTCTCTCACTCCCCCTGCTTGTGTTGCCTCTCTCGCTGTGTTTCTCTCTGTCAAATAAATAAATAAAATCTTTATAAAAAAAAAGAAGATATGCAACCATGCCTAGTCAAACATGCCTGATGTGTGTCAAATTAGCATATGAAAAGCAATTCATTTTTAAATATAATTTAAAATATGTACCATCCACTGTTCTAGATGCTGGTGGTAATAACCAAGGCAGGTGACCAGCAAACCTGAAATAAAATAAACTACTACAGCTAAGTTCAAGCTACCAGTGTGACATCACTAAAATCAGAGTTGAGACGTGGCATCCACAGTGGGCTCTTCATGGGCTGGGGTGGGCTATCTGCAACCCACATTTTCTTTCCATCTCTGCAAAGTGCCTGGGCACCTTTTCTTACAGGATCTCTGGAGATCCCAGTCCCCTCCTACTTTTTGAGTGCAAGTAAAAACCACAGATGCCTTTTCTCCGCTACTCCTGGGAACAGCTGGTGCTTTGGGGCTATTTTACCAGAGCTGGAGGCTTTGTTGTTTCAGGTTTTTTATAATTCCATCCCAGTCTCTCTCTGTTCATTGAAGTGCATGTGCTGGGTTGCCATTGCAAATGGTCATGTGGTCTGTGTTCCCAAAAGGAGAGGTCTGATTATATGCTTAGCAGCATGATGAAAAAGAAGGAGTTAATACAGTGGTAATGGAGAAAACCTGGCTTATGCTGAAAGTTCTTGTGCTTGGTCAAGGCCACTTGCAGAAATCATTTCCCTGAGAAAACTTGGTAGCATCATGGAGAGGGGTTGAAATGAGGGGACTGGGATTTGGATCCTTCATTGGCCTTGGGTAATCATTACCCTCTTTGAGCTCAGTGTTCATACGTCCCATGTAAGGTCACGGTGAAGATTACAAGAGCTAATGTGCAGGAGGTCTATAGTGTGTGAAGGTACATACAAGGTGTCTAGCACAGTTTGCGTAGTAGGATAAGTGCTTAGCTCTTGAAACTTCCCATGTAAAGAGCAATGACCATGGGCGTACAACCAACGACCCTAAAGCTATCATCCTTGGGAGAACCAGAGAGGATCTAGACTGGAAAAGGTGGATTGAGGAAGACCCACATGGGACAGGGGCTGGAAGGACAGAGGAGTGGTGGAACTGTGCCACCAGTCCAGCAAGTGAGACCATAACAGGTAGGAAACCAGGGCCTTCTTAGCCGTCACTGCACCAGCTGCTGGCTTCCTCATTAATTGAACAGTGATAGCAGTAGTGCTGGGTGGTTGATTTCCCCATAGTGCTGGGGAAGCTGGGGAAGAAAAGTCCCTCTAAGTTGCTTTGTTTGCAAAGTGAAATATAAACTAAGAAATATAAATTAAGAACATTGCCTAGAGTGTGGGTAATTTTCTGGAGAGTCGTTGGCCGGAATTTCCTATAATCCTAGGGTCTATAGATGCTAATCATTGTCTAGGCCCTCTCTTTGATATTCTGTGACTGAAGTTGAATTGATGGAGGAGCTACATTTGGCTTAGAGTGAAATATGACATTTCATAAGCCAGGCAACACAGAAAGAGCAGACGAAGAAGTAGAGAAAGACAAAAAGGGTGAGCAGGAAAACATCCTCTGAAACGTGAGCCAGAGAGCATTCGATTATAAAGGACAAAATATCTGAGCTCCCAAGAATCCAAATGTTGCATTAAGAGCCAATGAGTAACACAAGCAAGGATGCTGTGGACCTGGGGAGGGACATCCATGAATAATGGAAGGTGGGAGTCTAGAGACAAAAAAACACCTTTTCCTCCCAAAACAATCCTAGGGAATCCAGTGTGTCTGGGAGCAGGACAGACTTGAAGCTGAGCTGTCAGGACATGTCTCATAGCCCACCCCTTAAGGAGTGCTGACTGGACCCTGACCACGAGCCTTCCCACTGAGTACAGCAGCCTGCTGGGGCTTATTTACACGCCCTCCCGACCCCCTGCACTACCTACTTGCTCAGGGAGCTTTGCTCCCTTGGAATGAAGGAAATGGCCGGGAGAGTGAAAGGGTCACAGAGAGACCAAATGTATAGAAAAATGTCCTCTTCTTCACTCAGCCCAGTGAGTCCCTGAGCACCAGCTGCAGACAAGTAATAAGGAAGTGCCAACAGGTTAAGGAGGAAGAGAAAAGTCAGGCAGGGTGAGCCACAACATCCCCGGATCCAGTGCGGGAGGCTTAGTGAAGAGCCACATTCTCCCTGAGGGCTTGGGGCCTTAGCTCCGCTCCGCTCTGCCCTGGCTAGCTGTGCTAATGAGGGCAAGCCCCTTCAGTATTGAGGCTTTAACTTTGATATTAATAAAATGGCAATTCTGGTAGCTTCAGATGGTTTCCAACTTTCTGTCTGGTCCCCAAATTCTCTTCTTTTATCAAGGCCAGTGCTAAGGCTGGTTTCTGAGGAATGCAGATTTGGGCTGTGGTCAGAGTAGCCAGTTGGCTAATGTGGACGGGATCTGCTAGAATTGCCACCTCAATATCCCAGTGTTTGCCCTTCCCTTGGTAGGTCCAGTGGAGACTGGCTCTCGCCTGGGATGGTCGATATATGGCACTCATGGGGCGCCTGGGTGGTTCAGTTGGTTGGGCACCTGCCTTTGGCTCAGGTCATGATCCCAGGGTCCTGGGGTCGAGCCCTGCATCAGAATCCCAGTTCAGTATGGTGTCTGCTTTTCCCTCTGCCTCCCCCCCCCCCCCCCCCGGCTTGCTCTCTCTCTCTAGCTTACTCTCTCTTTCAAGTAAAATCTGAAAAAAAAATGCATGGCATTCACATTCTGTCTGCCACATCATATGCTAATGGCCTGTGTTGTTAAATATCCTATGGTTTCCCACTGCATCTGGGTTAGGTGTCAGGATGCTTAACTGCATTGCAAGTGGCATTGAGATGAGGAGCATCTTACCTGGATGTCATGGCTGTGCTCTCGTGGTTGGACTAGGCAAAGAGGACTTGGAGAAGAATTTAGCCTGGGAAGGACTCCTGATCTTCTGAGAGCATCTGCAACGCTCAAGGATAGCTTCTCCACCTGCTCAAAGTATCCTTCTCCTGGGACACATAACTGTTTATCAACTGACTTCTTGCTCATGGGACCAGTCAGTCCTGTTACAATGTTGCTTAACTTGTAACATGGAAATAATAATAGCTACCTTGCCTTCATTTTAGGGGTCCAGGGAAGCACTTGGAAAAATACCAAATGCAATGCAAGTGTAGGGTTATTAATAATGTTGCTATTATATGTTTTGATTGATGAGATTTTGATAAAGGGAAAGGCTCCTTGCCCTCCCCCCATCCACAAGACCTGCTCCCAAAAGTACATCTCAGTCCACACTCCAAAGACATTTCTTGGAACCACATCTTAGTGTGGTTCACCCAATAAAAAGCCCCTCTGGCTCCAAGCGGGCATGAAAGTTCATCACAACATTTGCCATCAATAAAAACACAATTCTTTCCATATGAAAAGCATTACTGCTGTCAAATGGTTATTGAGTGATGATACCTGAATATTGGGAACACAGGAACAGGGAACCGCGTGTACGAAGGGAAACTTCACAGGGACGCCAAACTGTGAAGCTAGAAATGCCAATATCAGAGGGAATTGGTTATGCAGAGCAGGGTACGTTTGCCTTCACCAAGCAGGACGATGAGGGGAGAAGGAGTGATTGGAGGGAAAGAGAAGCAACAGGGACGAAGGAGAGAATCAGTGCTGCCTGGTAGATGGGTCACAGATGAGGGTGACGTACAGAGTGACAGTGACAGCCCACAGACCACACTGCCATGTGGCCAGTACTTTCAGTCCAGTAATTTGTCAAAAATTATCTTCTGGAAAATAAGGTCACAACAGTCGATGCCTTTATAATCAGAGCTTCTTTGAGGCCCCTTGAGAAGGTCAGCTGCTTTCAGCCCAGGCCACTGCCTGTGAGCCTTCCCTGCCAGGACATCCTGCCTGCTCCTTCATGCCATTCTTCCCTCTGCCACTTTTCTGTTCCCGTCCAGCTTCTCATTCTACCAAGCATGCTCACTTGCTACCACTCACCCCTGTGTCATTCTTGGCTGGTCATTGTGGGATGAGGTTGAGCATGGCTTTATTCACTACCTGGCAGGCCTGGGGCGAGTCATTTTGCTTTTCAGCCTTGGTCACTTGATCTCTTCAATGGGAATGAGCCATTCCCTTGTGGTTGAGGGTGAGGAGTAGATGGAATCAAATAGTGAAGGTCCCATGCAAAGAGCTCTACATATGCGAGGTTCCGTGACCATATTCCTGCTTTGCCTGGGACAGTGCCTGTTTAGGACTTTTATCCTGATGACATCAGTAATGGGACCCCATTTCATTCCTGAAAGTGCCATGGTTTGGGTGATAAATTGTATCACCTTGGACGTTGTCATTACTGACAGATGGAGATATGGAGGGTCTAAATGGGACTGGGAACTCTCCCCCAAAACCCCAAGGTCCTCAGAATGTGTGCCCCTCTTCCTCTGTTGCAGAGCAGAATTTCATGTCTGTGCAACCTGATTCACTTTCAAAATAAAAATTCTTCAGTTAATCCATTAAAAGAAATAACTGCCCTGTTTTAATTTCAGCAACGGCCTTGGAATGAAAAGACTACTAATTACTCCAATTAACCAAGCACATTAAGTGCACATGTTCAAACGAATATTAACATATCGTCAATCTTGGTCCTGAAGTTCTTGAGATGCTGGGATGCATAAACATTTAGTGGAAGAAATTGTGACTGCAGAGGAAACACAAACAAAGCAGCCTGTTTATTTGTGCAACTGTCTGCTTGGGGGAGAGACAACCAAGAGACATGGAAAGACATGAGGGTGTCTCCCAGTTTATGTTTCCAATTATTGCCCAGAGGAGACAGAACAAAGAAACTCCTATTTATAACCAAAGTCTAAAGTGGGAGGTGGTGAGGGTAGAGGAGGGAGTGGGGAGGAGAAGCTTCATCATGAGAAAACACAATCTACTACTGGCATTAATAAAATAAAATAAAACTGTAGTTTATCAAAAGACCAGACTGTTTTCAGGAAAAATAAATAACTCCTTCCATGTCTTGACTCCATGTACGATGTTCTCTAAAACCACTTTACTTACCAGTGATAAGAGCCAGGGTGGGAGTGGGCTGATACCACTGGAGCGGAAGGGCTTGTGGTGGAAGGTAGGGCTGGTACCCAAGCTTCAAGCTACCATGTGCTGTTGTACTTGTAACTGGCAAGGCCAATGAAGGCCATGTTTCTTTGCACACATCACTAGCCCTTCCCAGGGCTTAGACTCCAGGAAATGCTGACAAGAGGCAGAGGATGAAGCTCAAGGGCAAGGTTAGCTACTCAGAAAGGATTCTTGGTAATGTACAAAGGGCCGCAAGGCTCAGGATCTATAATACTGGCCTGGGATGTCACAGTGACACCCTGCTCAGCATGCAAATGCTGCTGTCCCAGCCTTGAAGGAGGACACCTGTCTTGCACGATTATGGCTTGTCCTTTCTCCTCCCCTCCCCCTTCCTTCCTCCCTCCCTCTATCTTCTGTTTAGGAAAATTAATTTTAAAAAATAAGCAATAAGTATGTACATGGGCCACACACTGTGTCAAGTAATTTTCTGTATCATCATCTCATTCAGCCCTCATAACAACCCTTTAGAAGTCTGTTGTCACCATCGCTGGGTTATAAAAGAGGAAGCTAGGGCTCAGAGAGGTGAGTTAACGTGCTCAGGTCACACAGCTGGAGTTCTAGAAGGCCTGGGAAACGGCCAGCTTGGAAAGCATCTGGAGGCACTGATGTTGATGAGGAAAGTACCTCCATTTCCAGGGTCTTTGTTCCTTGCCTTTTGGGGCTGCAGAACTCATCCCTGAGTATTGGAAATGTGGCTCCGGAAGCACTCTCGTCCAGGGCACAGAGGGTGTACCTGCCAGCCCCAGGCTGGACCATACCACATACCATGGTATACCATACCATATCCCGTGGAATGTTCCATATACTGCCCTCTGCCTTCAGCATTATATTTGAAATGCCATACTCACCAGATCATCTGATGTTGGGGGCTGGGATTATGGAGGGTACTGGGAGAACATGCAAATGAGGGTTTTTGCTTATTTTTTCCATTCTAAGCACATCGGTTTGTGTTTTGAGAGTCTGAAGGCCATAGTGGTATTTCCTTTTTTGCTGTGTCAACTCGCTTTAAGGAAAGATATCAGGGAGAGGTCACTATTCTGAATAACCCCCCTGAATGTCCAATGAGTCTTTTTCTCTCTGAATCAGAGATTCCCTGAAGCTGGCTCAGGCTGGAAATGAATCCTCCCGCAGGAACAGACTGGAACAGGCATTATCATCACCATTCATTAAGTAATTTTTGCCTCTTCCTTCATTGTTAAGTACTCAATTGCTCTTACTACTCTGGACCTGCCGGAACAAGAGCAGTCGACAAATTCTATCCCTTCTTTCCTTTCGTGTTTATTCTTTCCTTCCATCCCACACTTATTACACTGGCTCAGACAGTCATTTTAGTTATTCCAACTTACTCCTCTGATTCTAGTCTTTGTCTCCTGAACCCTCAATTCACCTGCAGTCTACTCTCCAAACAACGTTCTATTCTCAAGTCCCTCATGTACCCCACTGCCTATTTAATCACAAAAATTATACTTCTTGTCTCAAATTCAAACAATACAGGAGTGTATAAAGGAAAATAAGCATCTATTTATGTTTGAACTAGAGAATTCTTATTTATTTTGAAATTGTTTCTTCTTAACTTTAAAATGTTTCTCAATATAGCCCGAGCATATGCTAAGCAAAAATTCATTTAAATCATAATAGAACTCTGATACTGAAAAATAGCAGACTCCTGCCCCACACTTTTCACTAGCACAGCCTGTTGAATCAAAGTAAAATGTCTCAGCTAAGATTTCAAAGTTCTTTGTGACATGGTGCTGCTGGGGTTACCTTCCAGACCTTATTTCTACTCCTCATCAATTCAGACTAACTACTCCCACCATGTCATGCTCTACTCTGATAGTTTGCCTTTTAACTGGAGAGTTTAACCCATTTATACTATTTGTAATAACTGAACTATTTGGATTCGTTTTTACCACCTTATTTTGCACTTTCTACTAATAGTAATCTTGATTTTTTTCTGTTTTCTTTGCTTTTTTTCTTCTTCGGTTCCTTGTTTTGAATTGATTGGTTCCATTCCCCCACCCCCAATTCCAGTATTTTCTGCATTCCAGTTTTTTGGGGGGTCACTCTGGAAATTTTTATATGCATATTTAACATAATAGAATGAAAAGTTCATCAACATATTTAAACTCTTTCTGAACAATAAAAAAGCAAAGAGCCTTTGAATTCTGGTTATTCACTCCCAAATTTTATATGCAGTTGCCAGATTTTAATCTTCTCCTGATTTAAAAAAAAAGATTTATTTATTTATTTCAGAGGGAGAGCAAGCCAGCACAGGAGTGGGGGGAGGGGCAGAGGGAGAGTGAAAATCTCAAGCAGACTCCATGTTGAGTGTGGAGCCTGATGTAGGGCTTATGACCCCAAGATCACAATCTGAGCTGAAACAAAGAGTTGGGTGCTCAACCGACTGTGCCATCCAGATGCCCCTTCTATTGATTTTCAAAAACCCAAAGAGTCTTTTATTTTTCAAAATGCTCCTGATTTCATTGTATACTGTCAGTTTCTATTTCTATTTAGTCATGTTTACCTTAAATTAAATCTTTGTGTACTGATCCTCGAACATTTCAGATTGACCTTCTGAAATCATTTTCTTTTTCCTAAAATGCATGTCCTTTAGAAGTCCCTACAATGAGAGTGTTCTGGTAGTAAATTCTCTGTGATAGTTTGAGATTGCTGCTTTGTCACACACACCCCCAGCCATTTTTGAAACATAGCTTTCCTTGTTTAGAATTCTGGATTACTAGTTATTTGATGTTAGTTAGTTGATATTAATGCATTTGATTTGCCTTGCTCTTCTTGAGAATTCAGCTGTCAGCTTGTCATTCTTTTCCAGTCTGCTCATTCTCTCTTATTGCTTTTATGATCTCTTTGTTTTCTCTGTTCTGCAGTTTCACTATGATACATTTAGGAATGACTTTTTTTTTTTATTCATTCTGTTTGAGATTCTCTGGACATTTCTTTCATGCAGTGATGTCTCGAGAATGCTCATTAATTCTGGAGAATGCTCAGCCATTATTTCTTTTAACATTGCTAACTTCCGTTTTCTTTATTGTTTTCTATAGAATTCTCTCATCCTATTTCCTGGGTTTCTGAAACATTTTCACATTTTCCATTGCTGTTTCCTTCGCTACTACGTCTCTGTAATCTCTTCAGTATCCCAGTTCATTGGTTTTCTCTTTTAGCCTTATCATTGAAAGTCTAATTTCATTGATCATAGTTTTCACTTCTAGAGTTGCTAGTTAGTCATTTTTCAGATATGGCCAGTTACGATAGTCGCTTCTTCTTTGCTATACTTTCAACCTTGTCTGATTTTTAAAAACATATTAATTATACTAATTTCATTTTCTATGTTTGATGAGTTCTAGTATCTGTGGTCTCTGTAGATCTGATTCTAGAGCTTCTTGTTTCAATTAACTCTCACTCAGGGTGGCTGATTTCCTTGTGTGTGTAGTGATTATAAAAAAAAAAAAGAGTTCAAGTTTCCTTGTAATTTGCTCTGTAAGAATCCATTTTGAGCCCTCCATTTAAACAGATCTTCCACCAGAGAAGACTAGAACTTTCTTCTGCCAGGTGCCCGATGCTACTGTCAAGTAGAACCAATTAAACCAAATCTTCAGAGTTTTCTTTCAGTCCTAACAGTTGTGTATACTCAGACTCCAAACCCATGGAAGTCCAGATCTGCAATTAGAAATGTTGCACTCAGAGCCAAGGCCAAGCTGGGTTTATATCTTTATCTTCTTGTTCTGTGGCAAAGGTGTTTTTTAGTTCATTCATTGAGAGTGTCACCCTTCATTATTCTTGGCTTCACTTTTGGGATCCCTGCTTAGACCTTTTATTCATCATGGGCTTTGGGTTCTGTCTCTCGTATGTGGGAAATGCTGATTCAAACACTTAATGACTCCTCTGGATTTGGGCTTTCTGATCATTTCTGGGGCCCAAGGACTTACTTCACTTTCTAGCCAAATCTGTTACACATTAGAAAAACGTTTTTGTATTTTACCCAGTTCACTTAAGAATTCTATGAAAAGCTAGTCAGTCCTATTGTCAGAAAGAAAAGGCTCGGGGCACCTGGGTGGCTCAGTCATTAAGCATTTGCCTTCGGCTCAGGTCATGATCCCGGAGTCCCGGGGATCGAGCCCTGCATTGGGCTCCCTGATCGGCAGGAAGCCTGCTTCTCCCTCTCTCACTTCTCCTGCTTGTGTTCCCTCTCTAGCTGTGTTTCTCTCTGTCAAATAAATAAGTAAAATCTTTAGGAAGAAAGAAAGGAAGGAAGGAAGGATGGAAGGAAGGAAGGAAGGAGGGAAGAAGGAAGGAAGGGAAGGAGGAAGGGAGGGAGAAAGGAAGGTTTCTGAGTTTTAGTTTGTTTCACCAGTGAAGTAGTAATACCACCATCATTAAGACTTTTGTGAGGCTCAAATCAGATGCTGGATATACTTCTATGCAAAAGCTTGATAAATGATAGTCATTACTGTTATTGCCTCTATTCTATTACTACTAGGAGTACAACAATAATTACTATTAAAAACACAAAAGGGTCTATTCCATGCTTATTCCATGAAGCATCAAAGAATTAGATGGTTGAAGGAAAAATAGTTGATTTTAAAAACAGAAATCTAGCTTTCTAAATGTATTTTTCATATATATTTTGTGTGAGGCTTTTTTTTTTTAATATTTCCCTGAAGTAGCTAATAACAGATCTCCCTGTAGGACTTGAGCCCTGTCCCCTGAGCTATAGCTTTGATAGGTGTCCATGTGTGGGCTAGAAGCTAGGCTCCAGTCAATAACTAGTGTCAGAGTCCACGGTAGAAACACTTCCGCTCTGTGTAGCGTGGGTGGGCAAGCTGAAAGAACACCATTTATTGGAAGAAAGGTGCTACACATATACAACGAGGTGTTATATTTATTATTATTCCTATTTTAAATTATCCATTGAAGAAAGAAGACATGGCAAGAATTTTTAATGAGGCCCAAGGTCAGATTGGGTTCAGAGGCCCAAGGGAAACATGGCAGTGCTCTTACTGGGATGCATGTGACCTTGGGCAGGTCAAGTAACCTCTTTGCCTCCATTTCACTTGTGTGTGAAGCAGAATAGTGGGGCTGCATAGTTTTAGGAAGCTTCTACATCTCAAATTCCATGATTTGCATCGCTTCCCAAACTATATCTCCTGGGCTCCCTAGCTCACCAGCTTCTTAGGCCCACCACCACCACGGCTGTGCTAAAGAATACTGTTTATGTGACAGCATCTGCCTGGAGCCCCCCTTTCTCTGATGTGAGACATAGAAATCAGAGCCACAGTAGAAAGAGAATCCTTCATGTGGCTTTGGCCTCTCCCACTTCGTGAGATGCTCATCTGTTTCGGATGTGTGGTTGGAATGGGAGGAGCTAAGCAGGGTGCCACAGTTGCCATCTAAGGAAGGAAGTAGCTGGAACGGATGCCCTGTGAGTGAGGTTAGCCCTGTGCAAAAGCAGACCGCACCTAGAGATAGTCTGTGTAGCTGTGTTTAAAAGACTCAAACAACAGCTTGATCCTGCCCTGGGGACAGGGACTTCTCCCTAAGCCTAGATGTCACCACTGCCACAGGGGTGCATAAGCTGCTAGAAGGAGAGTGCCTGAAGCACTGTGGTGTCTTAGGAGTCTAAAAAACGGGTTGCTGGAACGGCGGGCGTGGATAGCATGTACTGGGAAAAGGCAGAGGTATTGGAGTGAGGTAGAACTAGGTTCAGAACTTGGCTCTACTTTCTCTTCGGCTTTGGGAGCCTCATCTCTAACTGGAGGCTGGAGGCTGTGACATGGGGGCTGCCCTGTCATCGTTTCCCAAACTTAAGTCATCGGAAGGCCACATTGAGATGGTGGCTGTCTTCACCTGCCACCTGTCCTATTATTTTCCCATATTTGAAGCGGGGTTGAGTTTCTTTTTTGTCAAAATGTTTGTTTTACAGGGAAGCTTTCTAACAGAAATGGAAAACCAGCATCACATGTAACTATTGCAAGTCAATCACACATGCACAGCCTACAGTGAAAACAAAACAGTGTTATGAAGCCATAGCTCCATACTACTACCTGTGGAATTCTCTGGGCCTGAGCTTTCTCTATTTTTGCTAAAGGGCAAACTAGTCATTATTAGGTTTAACAATACACCCAACTAAGACTTTCTTCTTGATGTAATGAAGAAGACTGCCAAAGGATAGCAATAATAGGTACAGTTTGTTGCGTCCCTTCTTCCTTTGCCAATAGCTCCCCAATCAGATGAAGGGTTCTCCTGTTATTCACATGCCTTTTCCAGCTGGAGGCACCAGGGCGGAGAGAGAAAAAAGTCACTTGCTGAAAGCCCACGGCTAGCTGGTGGTACAGACACGATGGGAACCCACGTGATTAGTCTCTAGAACTAGAGTCTGGCACCACAGGGCTCTTTCTTTCCTGACATGGTGAGTCAGTGTTGTGTACTGCTATGGCTCCATGATGTCCGGGAGCATCTTAGGTGCTGCCTAAAAGCATTTCCTGCATCCTGAGTTAGAAGCATCTTATGCACGAGGAGACATTGACAGCCTTGTGTCTGAGACCTACCTAGAAAGAGCTCAGTAAGGTTTGGTCCCTTCTCTCCCCATGTCTTCCCATCCATGGAACAGGTGGTCCTAAGCTCTGTCCCAGTATTCAAAGATTCAAAGTTGCTTAAAGAGAAATGACCATTAAGCTGTCACAACTTAAAGGCACTTGGCCATCACTCTCTGATGATGTCCTAACTTCAGGCAGCCTTCCAATGGCGACTTGCTTTCCACCAACCTTCTACCTGGGAAGAGAATGAACCAATCAACTGGCGGCAATGCTCTTGCTTTCGTTCACCCATGTACCGTAGCGACTGGCACAGGGCACTCTGAATATTCGCTGAATGAGGGAGGAAAGTCTGGTGCTTATATTTCTGATACTAATGATAAAATGGCTATGTTACGGAGCTCTTATGCTCTGCCTGACCCTGTAGTAAATGTTTCCCCTGTATTATTCAGTTTTCCTCTATAACCCGGGGCATGCTATTGTCCTGTTCTACAGATGAGGACATTGAAGCTTGGAGAGTCAAGTAACTGTTTGATTCCAAAGCCTGTGGGGACTTCCTGCTAGAGCAGAAACTGCTCCCACCTGAGTTGTCCAAGTGGCTCTGAGTTCCGGTCAATTTGGTGGATGACGGCCAGGCCTTTGAACACCAATTCTAACTTTACTGACCACCCTGGCCTTACAGAGCTCTCAGCGTAGGGTGGTGGTCAGAAGCACTGACTTTAATCCCAGACAGGACTGTGTCCAGATTGTCTTCTGCCAATTATGGGCCAGGAGATTTGAGGCGAACCATCTAATGTCCCTGGGCCCTGATTTCTTCTATGAGCAGAACACCGCAGAAGGGAGCATTCCCACAGGGCTCTTAGCCGGAGTTAGCATTGAAAGGTATTTATTACTACAGAGGGGAAGCAAAGAGGGCCTGGGGTGGGAAAAAGATGTCATGTTAAGAAGAAAACAGTGATGGAAGCAAAGTTATTTCTGTTTCTTTGTGACTCTGGTAGGAGTGTTAGAGGATGCTTCAGAGGGCCAATTTCCTCCTTTTCATCGAAACATCCCAGGTGAGCAAATGGTCCCATATGAGTGCCCCCCAGAATGCGTCTTCAGCACCCCTAGCTGTTGGCTACACATCGTCCTGAGGCACGTGGCCTGCCCTGCCACCTGGTTCCCAAACTGCCCGCTGAGGCTGTGGCATGTTAGGAAATTAATTCCCTCACACAGCAGCCAGAGCCGGGAGAACACCCAAGAAGCCCAGGGCTGGGGCAGCAGCGATGATGAAGTGAGTGTGAGCCAGGCCCATGAAGGAGCAGCCTCAAGCTGCAGGGAGGAAGGGGGATGAAGGCCTGACTCCAGCCAGGGCTCCTTCTCCAGCTGGGGTGCTGGCAGACCCATCCTCTCCGGGGCCCTCGAGGATCCCGTCCATCACGGCCCTGGAGTTCTGCACTGGAGGAAGAATCTGTCAGTAAAATATGGCCTCTCTTCCTCATCTATCCTCCCTACCCTACCACTCCCTCTTCCTTCCAATCACGGCACCAACCCTCACTCGCCTGTTTACTTGGTTTTGTGGTTTTGACTTAGATGTGGTTGGAGAGGGGTGGGGCAGAGGACAAGCTCTCCACCCCACTGCTTCACCTCTCACAGAGGTGCCCTCCTTGGTCTCAGAGACCCAACCTGATATTCTTGGCATAGCAGATGGGGAAGTTCTGATTCAGTTTCTCTGGGGTGGGGCTCAGGGATTGGCATTTGTTAAAAGCTCCCAGGTGATTTTAATTGAGATTAAAAATTGAGATTAATTGGTCTAGCAATGGAAAGAATCAGATGACAATAGTACTCGAGAAGGCAAGTCTCGAGGGAGGAGCTGGGCCTTAGCCATCGTGAGAGGTAGTTTTGCTGATTCCTGCATAAACATTAGCTAAGGATGGTTTGATTATCTACAGTCTTTTGATACACCTCTCAAAAGCTTATTCCCAGCATTTCGTGGATGAGGACAAAAAGCGCTCTTGACACCCACCAAAAATGGTCCTCCCCGCAAACCTCTGGGAGAATGAGGGAATCATGACATCAACGACATGATTTAGCTCAAGTGGTGGTGGTGGTGGTAGTAAGTGGGACCAGCCAAGATTGGAAACCTCTGGTGCTCAGGTCATTCTAGATCCCTCCAGATGGAACCGGTAGGTATGCCCTAAAGAAACGAGCCCCATCCAATTCAATCTGCCAATCCTGGAGGCTATCTTCAGCTTGGCAGTTTAACCTGGAGGGCACCCATGCACAGAGGAGGGGGAGGCTGCCATCGCTGCTGTTTCCAACAGATTTCTAGTAGAGATCCTAGGCTTAGAGCCTCAACGAACCTCTGCAGGGGAGTTTTAAGGAAAGAGAGGCTTCCTTGGCAGGTGTGACTGTGTGGTGAGATTGGGTTGTGAGTGTGGCAGGGGTAAGGGGTGAGGAAATGCGAGGTTCATGAGAAGCAGGCCTGTGTGGGTCTCAGTGGTGAAGAGCATGAAGCACACTAATCAGTGGCACAGATAGGAGAGGGCTCCCCAGCCCCGCCCTTCCCCGCCCCCGGCTTTTCAACCTCAGGCGCAGACTTGAACTCCATGCTTGGTGGCATGGTGGTCTGCAAGGCTCCTCTATTGTCTCACTTACCTTGCCCTTCCCCAGTCAGGTTGCCATGGTCAAGATGCATCATCCACCAGCAACAATCAACTAGAAAAGGTGATAGAAACCACAATCCTCTTCAATGTGGCAGCTAAGGCCACAGCACATCTGGGAATTAACCTAACAGAGGATTGCCCAAAACCTTTTTGGGAAATTTTCATTACTCTTTGAAAGAAAGCAGATTAAAGAGTGATGTGATGCCAGAATATCTTTAATGTAAATGAAAACACACATACTCCATTTTTGCATAAGCATATAGACATATTCAAGGTCTTATAGTAAATAAGCAGGTGCCCACAGGGGAGGGCACAAGATAGGGGATCATGGGCATGAACACCTGGATATTATCTGACAATATTTCAACACATTCCTCAGCCAATAGTAGTTGCTCTCTTAAATACTCAACCAGAATAGGCAAAATGTGTATACTGTCACCGTCATTATGCATGTCCTTATTTTTAAACTACCAATTTTAGATTTCTTGCAGGGCAAGGATTATTTCTTGTATTTCCTTATATCCTCCCTGGTGCTTAACGCAGGGCCTTTAGTGAAGAAGATGCTATATACACATTTTTATAAAATTTCTGTAAAAAATAATATTTATATATCATTGAACATTTAGAACACATGCATTACAGAGAAAAGCTAGAAAAATATCTATTTGGAAAATTTGGAAAATTTGGAAAATGCAGCTAATCAAAAGCATCTTAAACTCACCCGTAATTCTTAGGGATAACCAACATAAACATTGTGGATTTATTATTCCAGATTTCAATTGGAGTATTTTTTTTAATGATTGCTCAATGAATTTTTAGCTTTTTTATCTAATAGTTTCGCCATTCTGTAGTTGGAATGAAAAAACATTTAGAAATGAATTCAACATACAAACTATTTTCTCTGCAAGGAGAAGTGCAGAGTGAACAAGAAAGGAACAGTTAGGGGTGTCTGGGTGGCTCAGTTGGTTGAGCGACTGCCTTCAGCCCAGGTCATGATCTTAGAGACCTGGGATTGAGTCCCACATCGGGCTCCCTGATCGGCAGGAAGCCTGCTTCTCCCTCTCTCAGTTCCCCTGCTTGTGTTCCCTCTCTCGCCGTGTTTCTCTCTGTCAAATAAAGAATTAAAATCTTAAGAAAAAAAAAAAAAAAAAGAAAGGAACAGTTAGTCCTTAGGATAATCTGAAAGAAGAGGAGGCACTGGCCAGGCTAAGCGTGGGGGTGTGTGTGTGGCCGATGAGGGCAAATTGTGTAGAGATCAGCCAACTTTCTCTGTCGGGGCCCAGCTGGCAAATAGTTGTGGGTCACATGATCTCCGTGCCGGCTACTCACTGATGCTGTTACACCGTGAAAGCAGCCATAGACAGTATGTACACAGATGAACGTAGTTGGGTCCCGTAAAACTTTATTTGTGGGCTTTGACCTCTGCATTTCATACAACTTCCTCAGTTTTAAGAGGGAAAAGAAAAAGCTCAGCAAATCCAAAGAACTGAGAGGAGGTTCACAGGGATCACTGAGAGAGGGTGGGAGGGGAGAGACGCACCTGCAGGAACTTCGGCCAGGACAGCTGGGTTCAGTGTGCCCCTGAAGGCCTGGAAGTAGTGGAGGGAGATCAGCTGGAAAGAGCTTGAGAAGAAGGACCTATTCAGGGATCTCGCAGAGACTTGAACCATTGCTCAAACTGCTTGAGGCCAGAAAGTCTGCTTCCAGGATTTTCTGCACTCTCTCAAGAAGAAAAAAAAAAAAGCAACACCGAAGAAGACAACACCTCACCTTGGGAACTCCCAAGATTTAATGCAACTAGCTGACCCTGGGGTCGGATGGGAGAGATGTCCGTAAATCACTACACAAACGGGGCAGATGGTCTGTGGGATCCTTGCAAAATCAGCCCTGGGTATGTCTTCCTCACTGTTCTTATTATGACACTCCTTGGTGCATGCCTGTCATTTCCATGTCACAGGCCCGCTGCTGCTGGGTTCCCATCCCCCCCAGCCACCTCATCCCAGTTTCCCTGATTGTAAAACCAGATCCCATTATCTGTATGGCCTTGTTTCCTTCTTTTTTATTTATTTATTTTTCCCCCTTGTTTCCTTCTTGATCAGTCTCATCCTGATTTAAGTGCTCCTTTGAAACCCTCCTAAATGGAGCTTCCCTCCTCCCCTGGTTATTTCTCCCCTGCCTTCCCACACCCCCTTGCGACCCCGGGCTGTGAGTGTAGGCAGGGACCTGCTCCAGGCAGAGGAAAGATGATGTTTATTCTCATTTCATTACACTTCACCGAAATTAAATGCGTACCTCAATGAAACATGACACATCACAAAATCGAAGCAGATTGTTTTTCTACATAGTGCCCGATCTCAGCCCGATTCCTTCCACCTTTTTCCAGATTTCCTGGTTGTGGTGTTTGGGGGCCACACCTGTCCACTTTCACTTCGTTGCCCTCCCAACAGCAAGAAGGCTTTCAGCATCTGGAGTTTGAGATGTGTTTGCTCAACCAGGGGAGACATTAAGAAGTGATCTCATGGGTGAGATTTGCACCTTGCAAACTTGCTTAGAATTTTGAGCAGGTTTTTTTTTTTTTTAATGGACTTGCCTCACTGTCCTGATTTGCAGGCCTAAATGATGAAGCAGTTAATATATAGCACATAAAACTGTCCAGTCTGGTTGTTCTTGCTGTCATACCATCAGTAATGACGGCAGGAACTAACTAATGAGCCGGTCCAAGTATCTATGTACACAGAGAAAGAGGGAAGAGGCCAGGGGCCACGCATAACAAATAGAACTCCTATTTCTCTATGAGAGCAACTCTTCATTTCCTAATGCTTTTCTCGTGAATAGTTCGGGTCTTTCAGGGGAATAAAAAAAAACCTTTATGAAATGTAAGCTCCGTTTCTCATTTCATTGAAAAACCTTTAAGAAAAGCCATTTTTCATACTTAAGACTTTTCCAAATTTTCCTAACCAGTTACCCTCTGTATTCTATCTTTCGGAGCTGGCAGGCATCCAGCGACAATCCTTAAAAATCCCTTTACAGTTTTAAAGGAAAATACAAGCTCTCATTTACCACTGGATCGAGTCAGAAAATAAAAGCTTAATGCTTTGACAGGCCTGGCTATTTTTTTGAGGCCTAAGTCTGATTTATGGCAGTAGCCAGCAAACGAGGCTGGTGAGATATTTGCTGCCGCTCCCAGGGATATGGAAAAATGAAGTGTGAAGTTCTGGGGAGAGCAGGCCGCAGCCTTCCAGTCACTAAACACTCCCACCATGTTGGCAGGGGAACAGAGCCCTGGGCTGCAAGACGAACCTCAAAGGAATAGGGGAGGAGAAAGGGACCACGCAACGTGTCAAAATACTGCCAAGGCTTAACGCTCGCCATACATTTTGTGACATGGGGTGGGATGTTTATGGGGGGGGCGGTTAGGGAGGAAAGAGAAGAGAAATACTTTCTTCCTTCTTTCTTTGTTTTATTTTCCTTATAGCCTCCCTGTAGGGGGTTCACTGCAAGTAGGACAAATTCAGAGCAACACGGGAATGTAGGAAGTTGCTTAAGCCCCCACCATAAAATTGTTTGATGGAAAAATCTCATCTGGTTAGAGAGAAAGCACTGACTTGCCCTGGGCCTGGAGCTTCAGGGCAGAAGACAGACCCACTTCCCCACGCAAGGTCCCCAGATCTGAGAGCGTGGGAACCAGGATTTTCATTCCCATGAAAAGGGAATTTCCTCAACGTAAAAGTCAGGTGGGTTGCCCCCCACCCAGAATTTTCTTGAAGTGAGTCATCACATCACAAATGCCCATGCCAGGTAATGAAACGCTTGGTTTTCCACCCCCCTTTCTTTTGTTCAAAAATAAAAATTAACATCCACTATTTACATTTATTTTTAATTTCAAGTTTCTTAAGTTAGAGTGCGGGATACTCAGGCTTGTCTCAAAGGGCTTCCTCTATACTTGGTATAATTTACAGGGGAGACAGATGGAGCCCCTGGCAAAGCGGGGTGTGGGGGGCTGATGTTCATTGTTCTCTGAAATGAAAAAGCCCTCTTCTAGGAGATGTTTTTGATAAAGGCAAGAAAGGGCAAAGATGGAAAATACGCCACTCATTTTCTCCCCACACACACTTATCTTTGGAAGATCGTTGGCCAAATCTGATTCATTTGAGAGCTAAAGTGTACCTCTTTATTATTTTTGAGTTTTAATAACAGCGTCTCTAACTGCCAGATGGGGATTTATGTTCCGGTGAAGTATCTGGGTCAGTTAAAGTAGGCTGTGTAATTACAGAAATGTTTATGCTCAGGCGTAGTAGTTCCCTTTCCTCTCTAAATCGCTAACAGATACTCCTACTCTCCCTCAGACAGACTCTCCCAGGCTCACTTCAACACCCCCACAAAAACGGCCTCCCCCATTTACTCCCTTATTGTAAAGTTAAACTTCGAGATAATTTGACTCAATAAACATTTATTGATGCCTACCATGTATAAGGTCCTGTTGGGCAATCGAGGGGGCTGGGGAGGTGGGGGAGAATATAAAAACAAGACCCTGCTCCTAGACTTCAAGACATATGCAGATGAATGGAGGAAGTAACTCATCTTCAATCCATTTCCCTTTCAGTAAAATTTACCCTTCAGAAAGTCCGTCGAAAGTGCTTTATTTTTTTCCATGTTGGCAGAAGAGAGCAAGGGGGCTACTAAAACTAAGTGACTTGCCCTGTGCCACCAACAGTAATTATAAATATGGCTGAGCTCCTGTTCTGTGCTGGGCACTGGGCCACGCACCCTGTGCCCGTCTCTTTGTATCCTTGACACTCCTGGGGAGCCTCCTTCTACAGAGGAGGAAACCAAGGGAGAGGGCGGTTCAGGTCCGCAGCCAGGAGCACCTGGGAAGGAAGGGTGGGCCGAGACTCCCAGGCCCCCCGTAGTCTCTCCATAGAACTGAGCCTAGAATGCCTCTCTCCTGCCTCCTGGTCCACCTTTCCCCCCACTTGTCTCCAATCCCCATACCTGTGATGTGGAGGTGGAATTTTACTTTTTAAATTTTTTAAAGATTTTTTTTTTTTTTTTGACAGAGAGAAACACAGCGAGAGAGGGAACACAAGCAGGGGGAGTGAGAGAGGGAGAAGCAGGCTTCCTGCTGAGCAGGCAGCCCGATGTGGGACTCGATCCTGGGTCTCCGGGATCGTGACCTGAGCTTAAGGCAGTCGCTTAACCAACTGAGCCACCCAGGCGCCCCGGTGGAGGGGGAATTTTAAAAGAAACACACACACGCACCCCAACATTTCACCTTTATGTTTATTTTGAATGGGTTTGGGGTGAAGAAACTAAGCAGTGCTTCGCAAACTATTTTTGTTTATTTGGAAACACCTAAGTTTCAGCCTTAAGGGGGTTTGAAAATCCTTGGCGACCAATTGAATTCAGTCATTTTAAAGCTGTACTTCTTGAAAGACACGCTGTTAGGGGAAACTGAGACCTCCGGGGCCCCGTCCGTGGCCACCAGACCTCCCGAGTGGCCTCCCCGTGCTTGGTGGGCGACACGCTGAAAGAGATCACGGAGCCCGGGGTTTCTCCACCGGCGACTACCACACACATGCAGGCTGATGACGCACACACCCACAGTTCAAATATTTTGGCAAAGGTCCTGGCTTCCCTCCACCACTAAAATGAAAGTGAAGGTGAAATCATTTGGGGGCCACTAGAGTAGAATTCTCACCCTTGATAGCTGGCCATAGATTTAAACGTCTCACAGGAGGCTCAATTAAACATTAGTGAGATCCCAGTTCACCGAAGGATCATATTTTCTGGCCATTTGCATCACTCACACTTCCCAGCAAGTTAACAATGAGTTTAGACTATGACTTCTTCCCTCAGGTGCCCCGCCCCCACCTTTCTTATTTTATTTTTGTTTATTTTTATTGACTTTTATTTATTTTATTTTATTTGGGATCTGGAATCCAGTGGGCTTGAGTGCCTGGAAATACTGTAGGCAGATTTTTCTAAACAAGGAACCCGTTGCTCTTGACAGCCTGGTTTTGTTAGGATAAAGTTATCTCAGTCATGGACTGGTAGGAGTCTCCGTATGTTGACAGTGATTATATAAGAGGATCCCTGGGACAGGGTGCCAAGGGGACATACAAAGCCCCATGCCTCACACGAAGAAGATGCTCATTGGATGAATAAATGAATATGTGAAAAGGTGACACCCCTTGTTTATAAAAGCTAGAGTAGCAGAGCTAGATGGTGGTCCAGCAGGTGTTTCTGCTTGCCCCAGAAGGATCCCTGTGTTGTGTGCTCAATCATGAATAGCCACCTTCACACTGTGGCCTGCATCCTTCCGGGGGTACCTGGAGATTTCTGAGGGGCTATGCAAATGCATATGGCATTAACGGCATTGATTTTCAGATTCTCGACTTCCTCTGCCCCCTTTTCTAGAGCTCACCAGTCTGAGAACATACCTCTGGTTTTCCTTTCCCATCAACCCCTTACAATTAATTGCCCCTCTCACACTTTCAAAACAAAAGGCATCCTCTCACCCACCCCAATCTCTCTGTAGAGCATTGCCCCAAGGCCTAAATATCCCCTTGGTCTCTGGGTAATGAAATACTTTGAGAAGGCATTTTGCCCAACGGAGAACAGAGGAAAGAGAGCTTTGGGGAGAAATCCTGGAAGGGGACAGAGCTCTGTTTCCTCCCATGACAAACTCGTGGCAAATGTCTGTGTACTTAGGGATCTGCAGTGATGATCTGTCTACCCACTTACCCGTCTATGAGAATGACAATTCAGAAATGAAGTAGTTGCTGCGGGGACATGTATTAACACACTTATTTGACTTAAAAAATAAAGTTAGAATTTCTCTGTGAGAAAGTGTGTCTGATTTGGCCAATGAGAACTGCTCTGTCATTCACGTTTTAAGGCAGACATTTCCCATAAATAGAATAACCTAAATCTGTTGCAACAAGGGTTTTGATGAAAAATAGCTAAAGCACAAGTAGAACACACAGGATCTTTATAACCATTGAAACGAGATGATGACATTTAGATGTCATCTTAAAATGCAGTTTAAAAAAGTCTTTTAGGGCTCCTGGGTGGCTCAGGTGGGTTAAATCCTCTGCCTTCAGCTCAGGTCATGATCTCAGGGTCCTGGGATCAAAGCCTGCACAGGGCTCTCTGCTCAGCAGGGAGCCTGCTTCCTCCTCTCTCTCTGCCTGCTTCTCTGCCTGCTTGTGATCTCTCTTTATCTGTCAAATAAATAAATAAAATCTTTTTTTTTTAAAGTCTTTTAGTAGGAGTACACAGACACACACACAAAATTAATTGAGGACCCCTTGTTTAGAGTAAGTTGGAGACATAGACAAAGAGGAAACTCATTAATAGAAAGAGTCTGGGATTAGAAAAATAAAGTCAAAATTGTGGAAATCTAAGAAGAGGTGAAAAGAGAGATACTGAGAATTAGGAAACTGTGGGAGAGAAGATAGAGCTGCGTGTGCTTGGGGATGAATGTGTCTGATATATGTGTGATCTTGGCAGGCTGTCTTTTTTTTTTTCTAGAGAGACACATGCCCGTACTGTTCAGGTTTATTTGTTTTATCCATCAGAACACGCTGAAATTTCACTTCCTTCCCGCCAAATTTTACTTTAAGAGAATCAGGCAATCAGAGCCCATGTATAAGTATCGGGACCTTGCTCGTTTTTTGCTTGTTTGTTTTTGGCTAGTTAGTAAGAGTATTTTATTATTTTTTATTTAATTTTTTAAAAAGATTTTATTTATTTATTTATTGACAGAGAGAAACACAGCCAGAGAGGGAATACAAACAGGGGGAGTGAGAGAGGGAGAAGCAGGCTTCCCGCCAAGCAGGGAACCCGATGTGGGGCTCCATCCCGGGTCTCCGGGATTATGACCTGAGCCGAAGGCAGTCGCTTAACCAACTGAGCCACCCAGGCGCCCCTTTATTTAATTTTTTATTTAAATTCACTTATCCAACGTGTAATACATCATCAGTTTGTTTGTTTGCTTGTTTGTTTATTTATTTATTTATTTATTTATTTATTTATTTATTTATTTAAATGAGAGAGAACACAAGCAGGGGGGAAAGGGGAGAGGGAGAGAGAGAATCTCAAGCAGACTCCTGGCTGAGCTCAGAACCTGATGCAGGACTCTGTCTCTACACACTTGAGATCATGACCGAAGCCGAGACCAAGAGTCAGATGCTCATCTGACTGAGCCACCCGGGTTCCCCGGTGAGTATTTTTCCAAGTCCCACTAAGAAGTGCTTGCTGTTATAGATACACCTGGCTGTTCATCCAATAATAGACCATGACGATTCTGACATTTAATTAAGTAGGTGATTCTGAAGTAGTTCGGGCGGTGGAGTGGTGACTACCAGGAGCCTAAACTCTCCACAAAAGTATTTATGCCGAGGTTCCTTAAACACAAAGCACCTCATAAAACAGACACACTTTTAAGAAGCTATGAGAAGTGGCAAGGCACTGCCAAAGATGTGCAAATGTAGTTCTGAGGTTACCCCAGAGTTGCTGGGTTAGCTGCCTAATTTATTATTATCCGACCTCTGCCAAACCCCCATTAATCTGTCAGCTGAATGAGTTCTAATTATGCATCTCCTAACCTGGTGTACTCTCACACCCTGTGTTCCAGTGGGGATGGATCTTTAAGATTTACTGCACATACGCCACTAGTCTCATTGGGTCTCTGAGCTGGGCGGGGAGGAGGGGCGTAGGGTGCATGCGCTTCTTCCCAATGACTGAGCATACCATTAGAAGTCAAGGGAAACAAATGGGTATGGCTTGAGCAGCTGAAGATGTAACTAGGGATTCAGTGCACTGCTAACAGCCTGACAAAATGCCAAAGGCATTTCGATGTAGTACTTTCATGTGCGCGGGCAATGTGCAGCCCAGAATGCATAACATATATAATCAGTTTGTTGGATGGGGTGTTAGCAGCTTCTCTCCTCCCACTGCCCTTTGGGCTGCCTTGGACTTTCTACCTCCTTCTGTGGCTGGCCCATTTTCTGGATGGATACAGCAGTGAGGAGGGGAAAGGGATGGGTTTGCCTTTTATTATGGATATTATTTTTTTTTATGACCTCTCCCTGACTCCTCATTAAAATCCTGCAGGATGCACACTGTAATCCCTATTTTGGAAGTGAAGCAAATAGTCACAGGGAGGCTCAGGTTGTGTGTGTGTGTGTGTGTGTGTGTGTGTGTTAGGGGAGGCATGCAATCCTACTGCCCTGACTCTTCAGGAAGCTGAAGGCCTCTGATTTCCTTTTCCACCAGCTTGCTCTCTCTCAAGCCTGAAACAGGCATTGTGGATTTCTGACTAGTGTTCTAGTCTGTTCTGTGGGCTTCTCCTCAATTCCCTCCAGCTACCAGAAAGTTGGGGAGATAAAGCCCATAAAAGGCTTCTTATCCCTTGGGGGAAAGTTGTTCACACACAAACAGTGTGCCCTATCAAAATTCCATGTGCGTTGGTCACCTCCTCCATTGCCGGGGCCCCGAGTGTCCCAGATGGGGAGGCATCAACACCCGGCTGCTGCTGCGCCCCTCGTTCGGAGGTAGACGGCTGTGCCGGTTCATGGGGCACTGCCATGTCACCCACATCATCTTTGCAGGGACCAAGAAAAAAACTCTCACTTTCACAAACACTTTGACTGACTTTTCCTTTTTGTTTTTGTTTTTGTTTTTCATACCCTTTATTCATTCCTTCACCAGTGTCCACAGGCATTTCAGATGTTGTGAGTTGGGAATTTTTTTAAAAAAGGCCATGGTGCAGGTTTATTTGGAATTTTCGTCCCAAATCTCGCTTGCTCGCAACCTAATTTCTTTTAGGCTCATCTTGGCTTTGCTGGCATGGGAAGCAAATGATTTCACTTCGTCACAATTCCGTGGACTAAATAAAAAAGGTGAAGGCCCCGGAGTCTGGTTGAGACTCAGGACAGGCCTCCCGACACTGGTGGAAGAATCTCTAAGTGACCCCAAACCTATAGGACTTTGGGTCTCATGGGCTCCTCTCCAGGTGTCTGCCAGCAGCTCACTGAGCTGCTTTCAACCACATTGGAAGCCGAGTTCTCCAAACAGAAAACGTAACCATGATCAATTGTGTCACTTTGGTGATATATCTCTCAGAATATTATAAACTGGGTAGCTGAATTTTTCATTGCCTTAGAGACTCCACAGTCAGAGATCTAAGGATAGAAAGTTCATGTCTCTCTCCATTAAGAAATTTAATTCACATTTTACCCGGTCTTAGCCTTTGATTAATATGCTGGATACATCATACAGCAGTCCTTGGGATTATAAAAAGTGATTTGTCTAATCTGCATGTCAGTCTCCTTTGGGGCCTCTGCGGGGAAAAAAAACACACACACAAAACCCCAACACATTATAGCTATTGATTTCATAGCATTTGCGTAGCATTTACCTCTACATACGGGCCAAGTCAAGTGGGTAAAGAGCAATTTGATCCATGGAGTGTGGCGAGAGTGTTGTCACCGTCCACAGAACCAATTCATCTGGAGGATTTCATGCTTGCACATATCAACACTGGAAGTGGGTTTTAATGAAATTTCTAGCAAAATGAACTTAATATAAAAGTGAATGTAAAAACATATGCTTTTGGTCCCAGCTGGCTGCTGGAAGAGCAGGCAAGGTTGCATAGGGGTGAGGTCCTCACTCTAGGCTCTCGGCCTCAAGGAATAAATTATGGACGATCTGAGTCAAAGCTGGCTTGAAGGACAATTGCAAAGGACAAATGTTTCATGCCACTGGCCTGCACTGGTGTTCTCTGAATGTGAACTCGCCCTCCCCCCGCACTGGCTTTTTCCTTTCTCAGGACCCACTGACTCACTTCTCCCCCAAGGCAAAAATCTCAACCTCTCCCCATTTTGGTGCACAGATGGAGCTTTCCCTGACTTAAGTTGATATGCCTCAGAGTCATTCCTTCTTTTGGAGGAATGATTGGTCTATTGGATGTGCACATCCATTTAAGTAGATGTGTCCGGGATGATGCGTGTGTTCTATCCATCCCATTCTGGAGAATACACCTTCCCTCAATGTATTAAATCAAGTGGAGGATTTTCATGTCAGGTGGTCAGAAAGATACGCTGGAGCAAGTGGGCCTTTTACATATATGTATATGTCTGTGTTAGAACTTGCATGCTAGTGGCCTATTTTTTCCAGATAGGGATTTGGCCCCACCGGGGAGGGTGTAGAATGCAAGAGTCTTGCTCTAACTAGTTACTTGAGAGAGATGTAGAAGCACCTGAGACACACAGCACATGGAACCCCGGTACTGGTAGGGTTGTGTGGAGAGCCTGTCATTCTAATCTGGGAGGTATGAGCGGCACTGAAAGAGCCTCAGGAAGGCATCCCTTACCCTGGGACTTGAAAGGAGACTTGAAAAACAATTCGTTACTGCAGAATGAGATATGTAATTTTTGGGGCAACAAACTTTGACGTCTCATGAATCCTTGAAAGAAGCAAGGATTTCCTGATGAAATAGAAATGGTCTTCTTATTGTTTTGTTCTGCTTTTTCTCCTTCAGTGAAAATAATAGTCTACTGCTTACTATCAAACATTGATATCACTTCATATATTAAATGTTATTTTATCTCCTTTCTACATCAAAAATCCCAAATATTAAAGTTCTCTCTCTTGATTTATATTTCTAAGTCTTTTATTATTCTTATGAGTTTTCTCAGGGCTCTTTCCACATTCTCCACTTTATTTTAGCTGGGTGACATCCCAAATGAAAGAGGACATTGCTCTATGTCTGATATGGGTCTGACAGCCTGAAGTCTGTGCTTGAATCCTACCTCCACCCCTTAAAAATATGATTTTTAGCCTCAGTTTCCACATATTCAGAATGGACATGTCTAGGCTTCTCTCCTTCCCAACATTTCTATTAGGATTAAATTTGAAATGTGGTAGAAAATTCCTTGGCTCCTGGAACATGGGTTGTACATAATAGATATAATTTGTATCTGTATCATGACCAAAATCAGCCACATCACCTGAGTTATCCAGAGAATAATGCTGTCTCCTAATCTCATTTTTCAAGATGTATGAAGTTCTTCAAGTTGCTGGCATCTTGTGTCCTTAAACAAACAGGGACGATTTAGATTTAGGTGGAGAGACTCTAAACATTGCACTACCTTTGAGAAATATGAGTCATGACTTTCAGCAAGTTACTTAACTTCTCTGAAACTCAGTTTCCTCATTAAGAAACTGGAAATAAAAATAACATTACCTGATAGTATTGTGGAGTTGAAATGAGCTATAACATGAAGACTCATGAAACTTTTAGAACAGTGGACTGAGAAGTTTGTCAAAACACTGTCTTGGGAAATGATCACAAACACCATTTAAGGTTCTGAAAAATCAAGTAAAACACAACAAATTGAAAGCATTTATTCAGTAGAAACCACCGAACCCTGGTTAAGAACAAAGGGAACGCTGGCATTTTATATTGAGGCTGCTACCATCCCCCACTCCCCAATCAGTTCTGTCAGCCCAATAGCTCTTTCAGGCAAAAAATGTTATAAAAGCCAGAAGGTTTGCTGCTGGAGGAGGCAGAATTATTTTGGAGTGGAGTGCCGGCAAACCTTACAGAAACAGTAACCATCCTGGTGGCAAATGAGTAAGAAAGGCCAACATCGCAGCCATCCTGAGATTGCAGTCCTGAGTGGGGCAAGCCACAGATAGGCAGTTTTCCCAAAAAATGAACGGGAAGTAAGAGAGCCGTGGTGGATATTGATAACATCCTTAGAGGTCTGGAAGGTTGCACACAGATACAAGGCTGTGCACATACTCAGGAGTGACCAACTATCCATACATCTCTGGCTGGACATAAGGTGTAGGGAACCAGACTTCATAAAAGGAAGGAGGGCAAAACCCAAACACCTGAGCAGATATATCAGGGGCCACATACTACAGGGAGATAGACTTCACTGAATTAGTACAAGGAAATCACTAACCAAGCAAAAAAAGCAGCAGCAACAACCCTTGGGGAAGGAAATCAGAATTCAGAGTTGCTATAATATATTCAATGAAATGTTCGGTCTTCAACAGAAAATTTTAAGACATGCAACAGCAATAGGAAAGTGTGACCCCTACAAAGAAAAAAAAAAAAAAGACAGCCAAGATAAACTGTCTTTGAGGAAACCTAGATTTTGGCAAACAGAGATTTCAAAGCAGATATAATAAACACTCAAAGAACCAAAAGAAATCATGCTTAATGAATTAAAGAAAATTATGATCATGGCATATCAAATAGAGACTATCAATAAAGAGATGAACTGGGGCATCTGGGTGGCTCAGTTATTAAGCATCTACCTTCAGCTCAGTTTGTGATCCTGGAGTCCCAGGATCAAGCCCTGCATCAGGCTTCCTGTTCAGTGGGAAGTCAGCTTTTCCCTCTCTCACTCCCCCGTTTGTCTTCCCTCTCTAGCTGTGTTTCTCTTTGCAAATAAATAAATAAAATCTTTAAAAAATAAAGAGACAAATTATATACAAGAACCAAATTGAAATTCTAGATTCAAAAAGCACAAAACACAAGATGAAAATTTACTAGAGTCCCTCCAAAGCAGGTGTGAGATAATGGTCAGAAGAATCAGCAAACTTGAAGATAGATCAACAGAATAATCCAATGTGAAGGAGGGAAAGGAAATAGCATGACAAAAAAATGAACAGCGCCTCAGAGATCTGTGGGGCATCACTTAGCATACCAATATATGGGTAATGTGAGTCCTAGAGAAAAGAAGCAGAAAAAAACATTGAAAGAAATAATGGTTGTAAAGTCCCAAAAATTGATTTGAAAGTACTAATTTAAATACATGTGAAGCTCAACAAACTCAAATAGTATAAGAAAAAAGGGAGTTACATATTAATACATCATGGTGCAACCAAAGACAGAGACTAAGTGAACAACTTGAAAGCAGCAAGAGAAAACAAAATATCATATACAAGAAACAACACTATGATTAAAGTTAAAATTTCTCTCAGAAACATTGAAAATTAGGTGGCAATAGATCACATACTCAAAGCACTGGAAGAAATAAAGTGTCAACCAAGAATACTATATTCAACAAAACTGTCCTTCAAAAGTGAAGGTAAATTAAACACCTTCTCAGGTCAATACTGAAAGAACTCATTACTAGCAGATTTGCTTCACAAGATACATTAACAAAAATCCTTTGGGCTGAAAAAAAATGAAAAGAGTGCCTTGAATGACGAAATAAAGGGCATTGGAAAGGCAGTTATGTAGGTAAATATAAAAGACTGTATTACTTACTTTTGTCTTCTCATATCATATTTAAAGGAAAACTGCATGAAATAACATTCATAAAGTTGTATTTTGAGGTCCTCTACCACATAAAGATGGAATATATATGATGAGAATAGCAGAAAGGAGGAGGGATATTAGGGAGTTATACTGGAGTAAACTTTCAATATTGTACTGGAATTGAGTTAGTATTAATCCAAAGGGGATCACTATAAATAAATATTTAAACTCTAATCCCTAGAGCAGCCACTGAAGTATAATTTAAAAACCCAAAAAAATTAATTAAAATGGCACACTAGAAAACATCTATTCAACACAAAAGGATGTAGTAATGGAGGAAAAGATGAATTAAATGGATCATGAGACCTGTAGAAAAGAGCATGGCAGACATAAATTTAAGCATATTAGTAATTGCTCTGAGGGTAAATGGACTAAATGCTCCAATCAAAAGGCTAAGATTGTTGGATACAAGAGAAGATCCAACTATGTGCTGTCTGCAAGAGATGCACTTTAGACTCAAAGACACAAATAAGTTGAAAATAAAATAATGGAAAAAGATATGATTTAGACATAATAACCATAAAAGAGCTATATTCAAAGACAAAAGAGACTTTAAAACAAAAAAAAATATTAGACACATGGAGGAACATTTCATTCTGATAGTTGGGTCAGTTTACCAGAGAGATATAAAAGTTATAACCTATGCACACCTAAAAACAGCACCCCAAATATATGAAGAAAAACTGACAGAATTGAAGGGAGAAATAGATAATTCAACAAATTTAACAAAAATACTTGGAGGGGTTAATACCCCAATCTCAAGAATTGATAGATAGCCAGACAGGAAATTGGCAAGTATATCAGAAGGCTTGATTAACACTACCAGCCAATGTGGTACATTCTATGGAACCTTCCACTCAATATCAGAAGAACACACTTCTTTTTAAGCATACATGGAACATTCTATAGGACAGACGATATGCTAGGTCATAAGGCAAAGTACCAATAAATTTTTAAAAATATTTAAATAATAGAAAGTATTTCTCTGAACATGATGGGTTATATTAGAAATTAACAACATAAATAAGTATGGGTAACCTCCAAATATTTAAAAATTAAACAATACATATCTAGATAAACCATGGGTCAAACAAGAAATCACAAGGGAAATTAGAAAATATTTTTAACTGAATGAAAACAAAAACATCATTAAAATTTATATAATGCAGCTGAAGTACTTAGAAGGAGATTTGTTTATAAACAGCTCTATTGAGATATACTTCACCTACCATAAATTTACCCTTTTCTAGTGTGCAATTCAGTGGTTTTTGGTATATATCATAGTTTTACAAACTTCACCACTAGTTTTAGAACATTTCATCACTCCAGAGAGAAAACTCATACCCATTACCAGTTACTCCATATTGTCCCCTTTCCCCATTCCCTTGAAAACACTGATGTAATTTCCATCTCTATGAACTGCCTGCTTTTTACATTTCACATGAAATAGTCATATGACATGGGGCCTTCCATGTCTGTATTCTTTCACTTTGCATGTTTTCAAGATTCATCCATGTTATACCATGTGTTAGTATTTCATTTCTTTTTGTGGCTGAATAATGCATTGTATGGGTACACCACATTTTGTTTATTCATTTATCAATTGATGGATACTTGGGACTTTTCCACTTCTTGGTTATTATGAATAATGCTACTATGAATATTCAGGTTTTTGTGTGCACACAGGTTTTCAATTATTTGGGGTGTATACCTAAGGGTGGAATTGCTGGGTTACACAGTAGATCTATATTTAACTTTTTAAAGAACTATCAAATAGTTTTCAAAGCAGCTTCACCATTTTACATCCCTATCAGTCATAAAGGGCATTGATGGAAAATGTAGCGTTAAAAGAAAACTTAATTGTGAAAGACCGAAAGCTTTATCCCTCAAGTCAGGAATAAGACAAGGTTTTCTGTTCTCACTACTTTTATTCAATATTGTACCAGAAGTTCTAGCCAGGACAATTAGGCAAGAGAAGAAAAAAAAAGTTCACCCAGTTGGGAAGAAAAAATAGAACTCTCTCTATTTCAGATGACACCCTGTTGAATTTAGAAAATCCTAAGGAGTCCACAGAAAACTTTTTAAAGCTAATAAATTAAGCAAGCAATGTTTCAGGATACAATATCAATATACAAAAATCAGTTGTATTTCTATGTACTAGCCATGAACAATCCAAAATGAAATTAGGAAAATAATTCCATTTATAATAGAATCAAAAACAAGAAAGTACTTAGGAAAATTTAACCAAGGACAAAACTTATATATTGAAAACTAAAAAAAAAAATAATAAATAATGTTTAAGGAAATGAAAGAAGATCCAAATAAGTGGAAAGATAGCCTATGTTCATGGATCGGAAAACTTAATTTTATTAAGATGGTAATATTCCCCTTACTGATCTACAGATTTAGTGCAACCCCTATCAAAATTCTAACTTCTTTTCTTGCAAATGTGGGAATGCTTATTCTAAAAGTTATTAATATTTCCTGAATTGTTATCAAATTCCAAAAGAAATTGATTTTGGCATTTTTGCCAGTGTTCTTGTTGCTTTTACAGAGAAGCTGATTTTCACAGGTCCTCACTCCACCAGCCCCTAGTGCTTCTGAAGGGAAATTTATAGCTTTAAGTATCTACATTTGAAAAGAAGAAAGGTCTCAAATATTAATCTTAGCTTAGATTTAAAAAAATTAGAAAATTAAGAGTAAACTAATCTCAGAACAAGCAGAAGAAAGTAAATAATAAAGACTGAATATTAATGAACAAAACAGAAAATAGAAAAAAATAGAGAAATTCACTGAGACAGAAGTTGATTCTTTGAAAAGATAAATAAAACTGACAAACCTGTAGCTAGACTGAGCAAGGAATGAAGGGAGAAAATACAAATCAGCAAAATTAGTAATGACTTTACAGAAACTAGAAGAATTAAGGGAGATACTATGAATAATGTTGTGCCAACAAATTAGACAACATCAGTGAAATAGATAAATTCTTGGAAAGAAACAATATCAAAACCAACTGAATAAATAGAGTATCTGAATAAATCCATATCAAGTAAAGAAATTTAAGTTGGTAACTCAAAATCTTCCCATAAAGATATATACTATGAAAAAAGCTCTGAAAGTATTTGACACAGAGTTGGCCCCAAATAAATGTGAGTCCATTCCCACTGGCCCTTCCAACAACAAGGTATCAAAACCTAGCAAAATTCCTTCTTCCTTACATTAAATTCTGTGGAGACCTGATGTATCCACTGACATGATTTGAAGATCTAGAAGTCTCTTATCGGTGAGAAAATCATCTTTGGATTCATCTTGGTAATAAATTCTGAGATCACAGATGGGCAAATCCAGACATCTTGACCTCCGTCAGATCCCATCATGAGCAAGGATAGTCTTTAATGATGATCACCAACAGTATCTTGCACACACAGACAACTTAAATATAAGTGGCTCTTTTCTTCATATGACTGGGATCTGGGTTGGTCAAAAGAAGGGTTTTATTTCTAGTTGATAGATGAAGGAACTGAAGTAGAATCAAACATAAAATACTATGGAGGTAAAGTTCATGCTCAAACACTTGCCACTTGGTATTCCATTTAAGACAGCATAGTAAGGAGACGGAATGTAGAGTCTAGGTCTGACACTGCTGCTGACTTGCTATTGATCTTTATCAAACTACTTCTCTCTCTAGCCTAAATACTCTCATTTAAATAATGAAAGACTAGGCCTTGAATTATCATGAGGACCCCCATAGAAGACACATGTCTGATCCCAGCCTGCTGGCACATTGTGTTTCCCCATATGCTTGTAAGTGAAATTGATCGAAGAGAGACTTAATGTGGTCTGTTATCATCTGGGTAAGAGTGGGCATTACAACTAGGAAAGAAAAAAAATCTTCACATCAGAAAAGGAAGTGTTCATCCTAGGAAGTTGCAAGAAATGCAAGAGTAAATGTAAAGAAAGCAGAAGGAAGCAAAAGATAATTGTATGCACATGAATTCAAGAAGCAGAAACAAAGATTCAAGAAGGGATTGTTAGAGTCAAAAACTGGTCCTTCGGAAAGACAAATCTGTGGCAAATTTAAGCAAGATAGAACAGAATGCGTGAATAAAACAGGAAAAAAGGGATAGAACTATAAAATAGGTCTATTTCGAATAATTTTATGGCATAAATTAAAAAATTTACATGGACAACTTTCTATCATATTACCAAAATTAACTGAGAATAAATACTAAAGGGAATGGATCTATAACCATTGAAGAAATTAAAAAAAAAAAAAAAGATTAGTGGCTTGGCTTGACTCATTTTAGGGAGTGACTTCTAGCCCTGGTTGCCTCCCTTCCTTCTTCTCTCCTTTCCCCTCTTCCTCCACCTCTGTCTCTGTCTCTCTTTTTCTCCATGTCCCTTACCCCCCTTTTTCTTCATGTCCCTTTCTCCATCTTTCTCTTTGCAAGAATTTTTTGAACATGCAGAATCTGTGTTAGAATTCACGTGTGGTGACAACTTCTGGTTGGGGGCAGATTAGAAGATTTGTATCCAATGGGGAGTCATTTATCTAATGCCCTGTAAAGGATGAGTGTGGGGACACCATTTTTCTCTTAGGATTGGTGCTCTAGTAGGGTGTGGGGCATGGATGGCCACACTTGGGTTTTCACAGGAGGGGGCCTGGCTCCAGTTAGTTCCTAAGTCTTGAAATGCAGTGGAGAGAAGAGGAGAGCAGAGGGACTGTGGGGCCACAACTTTATGTGCATCTCTCTGGTACACACACAAGATGGCTCCTGAGCCTGCCACAGACCCCCACGTTTGAGTACCGAGTCTGAAATCTCTCAACTTTTGCCCCATGCTACAGGCTCAGCAAGGATGTCTATATGCTGTCCCTGGCCTCACAATATGTGGCCTACTGACTCTTCTCAAGGCTTTCTGTAGAAAGGCATCCTTGGGGGAGTTCTTTTGGGGGGTTACAATGCCACAGTGGGACCAAGTATCCATGTGTGGAACAGAGACTTTCTGTTCTATGCTGGAATGGAGGGGGAAGTGGGAGGGACTACCTTGAATGGGTAGACTGCAGCCTTTCTTCTTTGGGGAGTTGGAGACAATTTTATACATCTCCCCTTTGCTTTACCTTACCCAGTTTCTGTAGGCTTGCAGATGCCCCAAATGCTGAAACAAACATTTCTGAAGTTCTGTTACCCACTGGGAGAACAAAAAGAGATAGTTTTCTGAAAATATGTTTTATAGGAGAGAAGGAGGTTTAATTAACCAGGTATTGGGCTCCTTGGGAAAGGATGGGACTGGCTTGGATAATGGCTGCAAAAGGGATCATGGGTCAGGTGGCAGGGAGCACTTTCTTCTCACTTAGTGGAGGGCTGGCCTGAGAAGGTGTTGTGCTTGCTGAAATGCTCTTCGGAAAGGTGGCTTGCCGAAAATGGATTGTAGACGATGTTTTAGTCCAACTGTCGTTTTTCAGGTTAGGCAAGATAGATTTCATTTGATTACTTTTTGCATTTTCTTTTTATCTTAGATGAAGGGTGCGCCTGGTTTTTCTGCTGTGAACAATGGCCTGATTGTTAGAAACCTTGCTTACATGTATATGTGTGTGTGTGTTTTGCTATGACTCCCGTGTTTTGGAAGTCTTTGGGGACAGATGATATTTATGAATGATGTCCCAAGGGTATAATCAGTATGACTCATTCTTGGAATCAGTTTCATCCATTAAGAGATGCCAGCTGCACCCAGTTCACAACTGAACATACTTGAGATACGTTCCCGCAATAACTTGCTCCTGATTTGAGGTCAGAAGGGTATATTTTAGAGGCCTTTCTACTTTTCCAGGGATTTAGGAATTGTGGGGACTTTCTGTTAAATGTTTTGACGAAGTGAAGACTATTACATAGTCAAGAAAATACTGTGTTTCAGGATTTCAGAAAACATAGGCAGTTTTATAAATCTCATCGTAATAGCAATAACAAAGTTTCCTATTTATTCTCTGTCTTTCTTGAAGTAATTCAGAAGGTGTCCTAACGTAATTGTCTTTGTATTTGTAGGACATCAGGCAGGCAGGGTGGAGATTACTGATCATCTCTTTTATGCTGCCTCCTGCCTTCCCGACAATCACCACCAAAATGGGGAAACAGAGGTACAGTTTGGCTAAGTAATGTTCAGAAGTCCCACCAATAAGGCTCATTCAGAATTGGAGGTCACCGTCTTGGATTCTAAATTAGTTAGTTTCATTATAACTTCTACCCCATCCAGTAAAGTCCAAGTTCCTGGTGACATCTAAGACTTAGATACCGAGATGTGTCCCACACACCAAACAAACCCGCCACAACCTTGACAGAGGGCTGGCTGGTCATCAGGTTTTATTGGCATCCCCCCAACACAAAGGCAATTTTCAGTTCTTGAAGTGTCACTCATTGCTGCTTGTGCTGCCCTGACTTTTCCCATGGCCAGCGGTCCTAGAGCATTTGGATCCTCCCACCTGTGGTTTCTATCTTCTCTGCTATGTTTTCCGAGAGAGTCTTCATGACCACAGATTAATGAATCCTGGGGAATTTCACTGTTTACACTTTTTCTACCTACCTCATCAAATCAGACATGCTATCAACATAAGAATGACTTAGGCATCCCTGACTCCCAGCACCCACATACTTTTTGACTCATCTTTGAAATAGCTGCTTGATCTCATCTCTTAGAGAGAAGACATGTGGAGCATCGAAACATACTTCGACCTGCACATCTAGGAAGGCGGGTGGGCAGGTAGGCGAGCCGGTGAGAGTGAAATTTCTGGATCACTTTTTTGGTTTATGGTCTCTGGGGATTGCTCGTTGAATAGCTTCACATCACATCACTTCACAGATAAGGAAGATGTCATCCCCATGGCATCTCTGATTTTGATATAAGCTTCGGAATACCCCAAGCAGCTAATCTAGAGCATGATGTTTTAAGCTGCTATAATCACCAGCCAAACTTTGAACATGTGTGATGCACATGATGCCTTCTCTTCTCAATCGTGGGACTACCTGAGTGCACTCTTTCCCTGTTCCAGTGGAAGGCACTAGAGCTGAACACTGGGGAGGCCACACCCAGCCAGGGACCTACATAATGTGTGTAGGCTGGAGTCCTGGAAGACACTGGGTTGTGACACCAGGGCCTCCTGGAATGGACACTTAGGGGAGGTCAAGAGCCTTTGATCCAGTCATCTCCCTGGCACCAATATTTGTGAGATCATAGGGAGGAAGATCTCTGGGAGAAGTTTTCATATCTGCCAGATGGAAACCTGTCTTATGTGTGAGGCTAGGAAAGAACTTGATTATTTTAGGAAACAGAGACAGGATCCAATTGAGACAGGCTGAACTGATGGGTCAAATAAACTAAAAAAATAAGTTTAATAGGAAGAGATTTAACATCCCAGACATGGATTCAGAAAACAACTATACTAGTCAGGATTTGGGAAGAGCAGAATACGTAGAAATAAATGTTGGACATTTTAGTTAACTGCAGTGGAGAAATGAGGATTCCAAAAGGACAAGTGGAAACATTGGCTATGGTGGTAGAAATACAGTTCTTAAAACAAGGGAGGTGATAATCATATGGCCCAGACAAGTTGGAGAACTGTGTTCTGTTTGGGACCTTATGCTTAAGAGGACAATGATATCCTGGAACATATTTGAGGACGACTGACCAGCATGGCAAAGGGTATACAGAAGCCCAGGGCAGCCAGGGGTGAACAGAAAGACTGGTGAATGTCCTTTTCCATTTCTGAGAAAGGGCCCAGTTAGCAGGATGTGATAGTTGTCCAGAGACTTGGGACCAAAAAGCAAACAAGCTTCAGTGAAGCAGAGGTTTTGCTCAGCTTAAGGAAGAAATTCTATTTCTTTTTTTATCGTAAACTGCCTCTCCCCCACTGCTTCAAACATTGTCTCCTCACAGTAACCAGAGAAACCTGTGTTTATTATATAATGTATTCACATGGTTCAGAAACGAACCAGCCAACAACCAAATAAATAAACAAACAAACAAACAAACAAATAAATAAATGACCAACCAACTAACCATCCAACCAAGGAAGAGGTATAAAAACAAATACAAATACAGACAAAAGCCTCCGTTCCACTCCTGTGCTCTGGTAGGGGTAGTATGGCATGGTCATAGTTTTCAGAGAACACATGGTTTTCAGAGAACACAATCTCTGAAACTGTGTGGCCTGAGTTTGAATCGCAGCCCTGCTGCTTACTAGCTATGTGACCTCAGGCAAGTTCTTTACCCTCTCTGAGCCTCTTCTTCATCTGAGAAACTAGGGATAACAGTATAGGGTTGTTGTGAGGATTCAATGAGTTCCTCTATATAAAGTCCTTACAATAGTTCCTGGTATGTGATGACTTCACATACATGTTAGCTCTCATTACCTTCTGCTTCATTCTCTCCTTTCCTCCATAAATAACCATTATTTTAGCAAGTTTCTTATGTGTTCTTTCAGATTTTCTTAGTATACATAAAAGAAGACATAAATATCAATTCTTATTTTCCTCATTTAAAAAAAATCCCCGTTAGTGTATTGTGCACATGGTTCAGTACCAGTTCTTGTTTTTTTTGGTTTTTTTTTGTTTGTTTTGTTTTGTTTTCACTTGATAGTGTATCTTGGAGATTTTTCCACATCAGTGCAAAGAGAATTTCCTCATTCTTTTTCACAGCTGCACGTATAAGGAAAGACTTTCTAACAATCAGAGCTTGTTTGAAAAGAAAGCTGTCACTAGGAGCATTCAGGTGAAGACCAGACAACCGCCTCTCAGGGAGGTTGCTGCAGAGACTGACATGCGGGGGAGGTGGTTGGGTGAGAATACTTTTCGTGTTCCTCCAGCTGAGATTATCTGATCCTGTGTTAAGTTTTCCAAAAGAAGTAAAGAACAGGTCAAATCACTCTAGAAACAACATTGTTGTTTCGTGTTGGGTTCTGACCAGGTTTTGACTTGGAACTCCACCAGCCCTGGGTTTTGACTCCAGCCTTGAGTCAGACTCCAGAGGGGCTGTCTTGGCGGGGCTAACCTGTGTCATCGCAGAACACAGGGAATTCTGAGTTGAGGTTCTGGCTCATCCTCCAGCTCTAGCCCCCTGTAGAGCTGAGTTTCCAGCATTATTCCCTACAGGGAAGAAAGATCCCATTCTGGGGGACTCCAAGTCATCCTTTGGCAGGCAGGGTCACTCTGGAATGTGTCCTTCATAGGACATTGGGTGTGTTCCCCACTTCTCAGCTTGGAACTCGCCATCTCAGGTAGAACTTTGTCATGGCCAGCACAGCTGGGTTTCCAACAGACAGCAATGCTCCAGGGCCTTTCTACCACCTGCTCTTTCTTGCATGTTTAATTTAAAGGGAAGCGAGAGATGAGCTCAGCTTCCTTCTACTGGCTGACCAATAGCCAGAGAGTAGAGGTCCCCTGACCTGTAATTACAGGACAGGATAGGTGATGGCAGGCGATTGCTCCATGGGATAGAAAGGTCCCACAAGCCTTAATAGAATCTGAACTGTCCCCTCTAGACATGAATCCTTTTGGGTCTTTTTGTTCTATAGATCTATAAAAAAAAATAGAGATCCTCTTGAGAGAAATAACACAAGCAGTTTTCAGGTACTAATTGCTCAGGGACAATAGCTGAGAACAGAGCTCATCATGGGGCACTGGGACAAGATAGCCAGGAGGGTATGAAGATAGGATAGGGCAGGAAAATGCTAGACAGAGATGGGAAGGCTGCTGAGGGCTGGCCCTGGGTTTGGGCGGTATGGGACCAGATCCTAAAAGAGACCCATCTTGTTACTTGTTAGGATTCTTAGCAGAGTTAACAACCCCAGAAGAGCCCCTTTAGCCTTCCTCCAATGAGCAGCCACAAAACACTTCCCATAATCCCTATGAGCACCCACAAAACACTCAAGCAAAAAACCCTAACAGTTTTCCATACAGACTCAGTTTCAAGATGTGTATATAAGTGTAACTGTACTATTTTCATCCATTCATATCATCCTTCAGCCCCTGTTCTATATAAACTCTGGAGTCACCATCTGTTCACTGGTTTACAGGGAAAGCCATGATGAATCTTGATTATACAGTTTCTAGTGCTAGTTCCCTGAGGACAGGAGCTATTCCTTGTACCTCCTTCCTCCTTCTATTCTTCCTCTCCTCCTTCTCTTTCCCTTCCCCACCCCATTTCTTATTTTTAGATATAATTGACAACAAACCACATGTTTAATGTATGATTTGATGAGTTTTGACATATGTATACATTGATGGAAACATCACCACAATCAAGCTAATGAATATATCCTGTGCCCCCAAAAGATTCCCTTGTGCCCTTTTATCATTTCTTTCTCATGGCTCTCCTCACCCCCCCCAAAGGCTTGATCTGCTTCTTCTTACTGTAGATTAGTTAGCATTTTCTAGAATTTTATATAAATGGAATCATACAATATGTACTCTATTTCTTGTCTGTCTTGTTTAATTTAGTGTAATTATTCAGACATTTAATTACATTGGTGTATGTGTGTTTGTGTGTGTGTGTGTACACTTACTTATTTACCTATCTAGTTTTATACACATATAATTATATATATTTAGTCAATTCATTTTTATTACTAAGTAGTATTCCATCGTATGGATATTAGACATCTGTTGCCTTATTCAGCTGATGATCACTTAGCTTATTTTTAGTTTCTGGCTATTACAAATGAAGCTGCAAGGAACATTCATATATAAGTCTTTGCAGACATATACTTTCATTTTTCTTGGGTAAATGCCTAGGAGTGGGATGGATTATATAGTAGGTGTATGTTTAACTTTTTGAGAGAGTACCAAATTGTTTTCCAAAGTGGTTGTATCATTTTGCTCTCCCATCAGCATTGTATGAGAGTTCTAGTTGTTCCATATTCTTGACAACGCTCGCTATGGTCAGTCCTTTTATTTACGATATTCTAATAGTTTTGTAATGGTTAGTGGTATCTCATTATGGTTTTAATTTGCATTTTCTTAATAACTAATGATGTCAAACACCTTTTAATCCATTTATCCTTTTTTGCTGACATATCTGTTTAAATCATTTGTCCCTTTTTGTATTGGGTCATTTCCTTTGTTACAATTCTGAGAGTGCTTTATATATTATAGATAAAAGTCCTTACTCAGATATATAATTTGCAAATATTTTCTCCCAGTCTGGGGCCTGTTTTTGTTGTTGTTGTTATTGTTGTTATTGTTTGTTTGCTTGTTTGTTTGTTTGAATGATGCCTTTAAAAGAGCAGAAGTTCTTCATTTTGATGAAGTCCAATCTGTAATTTTTGTTTGTTTGTGGATGTACTGCTGATGTCGTACATAAGAAAGCTCTGCCTAACCCAAGGTTACAAATACCTTCCCCCATGTTTTCTTCAAAAGTTTGGTCGTTTTAGGTTATAGGTCTGTGACCTATGTTGAGTTAATTTTTGTGTGTGGTGTGAAGGTAGGGATAAAGTTTCATTTGGGGGCATATGACTATTTAATTATTCTAGCAACAATTGTTGGACAGTTTCCTTTCTCCCCCAAAATGCCTTTGCACCTACATCAGGAAGCAACTGGCTATGCAGTCGTGGCTGTGTTTCCTTTGTACTCCTGCACCTCTGTCTGTCATGGGCCCAGCTCAGGGCTAGCACACAGCAAGTGTTTAAGGACTACTCGGGGATATAACTTGAGTCCAGCTGAACTCACGGTTTTCTCCTTAGATCTAGCTGAATGTTGCTGGGCTTAGAGACAGTAATGCAGCAAGGAATTTTGATGGTGTGAAGTCTCGGCCCTGTGCCATTGGCCTTTTCCTAGCACATGCGGGCTCTTGTTCACACTGTCCCTCATAATCAACACTAGGTAGGTTGGGGTCAGCCTCAGTTCCTGAAAGCTTCTAAAGGAAAAAAACCTTCCCAGCCTGCAGGTTTCAGAGACTATGCCTCCAAAATGCCTTCTCCAGCAAAGGTTATCCTTGATTCTGGGTCACTTTCCAGAGTAATGGTGTCCAATAGAGAGATAGTGCAAGCCACATCTGTGCTTTAAGATTTTCCAGTAGGTATATTTTTAAAAAATGAAAAAGAACGCATGTAATTAATTTTATAATATATTTTGTTGAACTCAACAAAAACAAAATATGATCATCCAGCATATCAGCAAGATGAAATTATTGATAAGATATTTCATGTTTTTTTGAATTAGGTCTTCAAAATCCTGTGTATATTTTACAATTTTAGAACATCTCAATTCAGATCAGATGCTCCGTAACCACACATGGCTAGTTGCTAGTAGCTACCATATTGGACAGCATGGTCTTTGAACCTGCCTTACACTGCTGTCTTCCCCTTCCCACCCCAGCCTCTCCTGTTGCTGGGAAGCCAAGATCAGAAGAAGAGGAATAGAAAAATGTCTTGAAGATGGAAGATATAAAAACAAAACCGAAATCCAGGTCAAACTAAAGCTCAGGAATCAGGCTTTACTTACATGGCATAGGAGGAAGAGTAGGCAAGGAATGCCGTGTGATACGTGGGAGCTAGCTTGCATTGGCTCACGAGAACCAATCGATTACTTTTCAGGAATTTTGCAAGCTAGGTGTTAAATATAATCATGAATTAAAAAAAGCTTACACACTTTGCATTGAATCAATTATATTTAAAACATAAGTAACAAATACACAAAGCTCATGACTCCTAAGTGTATCACTGCATTTCACTGTTCGTGTTCTTGAGGTGACTTGAGACTATTACGTCTGAATGGTAGAAACACTCTATGACACTGTGCTCCTGAGCCCCTCTTTCCAACTTTGAGTCATAGCTTGAATTAGTAGTATTTATACCACAGAAAATGGCAGTCAGTACAAGTCAGGGCTTTATCCTCAAACTTGCCAGTTGTTAACAATACACCCTTGAGAAGGCTCCTAGAAGATGTCAACTCGGGGCACCTAGGTGGCTAAGTCAGTTAAACGTCTGCCTTCGGCTCGGGTCATAATCCCAGGGCCCTGGGATTGAGCCCATTTCTCCCTGTGCCTCTGCTGCTCCCCTTGGTTGTGCTCTCTTGCTCTCATTCTCTCTATCAAATAAGTAAATAAAATCTTAAAAAAAAAAAAAGACATCAACTCAATGAAATGAAGGATGTGTGGCACATTGTAAATGTTCAGTAAATGGTAACTGTGATTATCATGATTGGAAGTCTGAACAATTTCGGTTAAAAGGCTCTCCCTGCCCCTTCTTCCTCTCCCCTACCGCATCCCCCACTCCCAGCACACGGGAGGATGTTTTGTTTGAAACAGCCTGTATCATTTCTGTAAATTTTTGCTGCACACCCCTATTCTCGGTTTTTCTATATGTTCAAGATTGTGGTTAAGATCTAGAAGGTGACCCTTAGTGGAGTCTTGGTAATAAAGTTATTCTCTAACAACTCTCTTTCCCATTGCTCTGAAGGACCAAGAGGGAGAAAAAAAAAAAAGGCTTTAAAGCTTACATGCTAGGTATTCATAGCAATTCTCTCTAGGAGCTAGCAGTTTCTGATACTTATCTACATTTTGTAATTTTTCTATAGTATCATTCCCAGTTTTAAATAAGTTAAATTTCACAGCAGCACATAAGAATTTAAAAATCTTTGAAAGGCCTATCTGGGCATAACTGGCTCGTGCAAAGAGTGGGCAGGGAATTAACCACAGAAGGGTGTTAGCTGGAATGGATGAGTTTCCCTGGTGCCCAGCGTTTGGGATGAATCAATTAAAAGGAGGTGAAGCAGGAAGGCAGCAGACAGGTCTCTGAAGCCCTGGAGTGTTTCTGTTGCTGCGCACTTTCTCCCACACCAGAGCCGTCATCCATCCTCGTAGATGACATACGGGATGTCTATAATGAATATGGATTTGATGTGATTTCATCTCTCTGCCAAACTAACTCACAGAACTAATTCCACTTGAGACTATGTTAAATGAGGTTTTAAAAAGTGTATTAGGGGATAACTTTTGAAGTCTCTAGACTAGTTCAAGGGGTGCATTTGGGAGAAAACTTTGGGGACAACTCTTTCCTCGTGTCCACAGTTGGAGCCATATTTTGATGTCTTTGATTTATAAGGGTGAGAGACTATGGGGATCTGTCTTGAGAGAGTTTTGACTTTTAAGGGATTCAACTAGTTGAAACCTTATGTGCATTTCGAAATGAAGCTCTTTCATATCGTAGAGTCTGGAAGCTTGCAGGTGGGGTGGGACCTCAGAGGTCAACACTGGAAACCTCAGTCGGATGCCTGAGTCCCCTCCTTTATGTCTCTGCCCGGTTTCTAGCTTTGCCTGACAGTCTCCCATGGCAGTCCGGTCCATTTCTGGTGCAATCCACAAAGAGCTCTGCTTACATTGACCCTAAGCCCACCTTCCTGTGGTGCACACCCCTTGTTCCAAGATCAGGAAGGTGCGGGCAGGGACACACACAGGCACAAGCTAGTGAGATCTGTATAAGGAAGAAAGACCATTTTTGTAGTGAGTTAATTCAACTTGACCCACACTAACTGAGCCATCCTCTGTTAACGAGACCCTGATCTAGGCCCTGTGGGGATATAAAAATAAAATGGAGAGCCCACCCCCAAGGAGTTCACAAGACACAGTTTAATGTGTATCTACCATGAACTCTAATATAAGGCAGAAGATGATCTCAGGAAGGAAATGGAACCAATATTTGTTGAGCACCTTTGATGTGCCAGGCCCTGCTTTTCTTGTCACGAGGCTCATGTAATCCTTGTGGGCCTGTGCATTAAACTCCCTGAACTTCACTTTCCTTATTTGTGCAATTTGATGTTGGCCTAGATGCCCTCTGAAGTGCCTTCCAGCCCTCATATCCCATGACCCATCTCCCCTTTCCGGGTGGCCCCAGGCTTCTCTCTCTCCTGGGTTGTGCTGGCAAAGGAAATGGATGGGCAAGAGGCATTTTTGTTGTTGTCGTTCTTTCTCTCCCTCCCTCTGGGACGTATTGTGGACTTAAAAGCAGTTTGAACAAAGCACTCAGGAATAAACCACAGAGAACCATCTAGAATTGGCAGAGGATAACCCTGTGACCCCAGAGGCCTTTTCCAGTTCTAATTTTTATGATTCACCAATTTGCCACACCACACTCAACTGTGTCCGGGAATCCAGAGTTCAAAAAGACGCGATGTAAATCGCTGGAGGTGATGAGAAGGGCTGCAGGCACAGTCGGGCCAGAAGCATGGTTTTCAGTGAAATTAAATACAGGGAGATATTTAAGGAAGCCAGAGACTGTTCTTTTTTTTCTTTTTTCTTTTTTCTTTTTTCTTTTTTTCCCCCTGAGAGACTCCCTTTTTAAAGTGAGTAGGGTAAATTTCAGGGTTTTCTCCCCGCCCTCCCCCAGTGGTCTGACTAGGTTTTACTAAGTTTTGACTCCCATAGAGCTGCGTATCTGTTTTATAACCTCCCTCCAAAAAAAGCTGTTGAATGCAGATGCGGTTGTTTAGCAGTGAATTCTGCCACAATTTAACAGAAGCACTTTTGAAGTGAGAGGGGCTGTAGGAAGACCAGCTTTCTATAAATATGTATGTCTTTGCTGAGAAATTTGCTGAGGGCAAGGAGCACTAACTATTTGGTGAGTCTCGTGAATTTTTAGTGCTTTCTACATTTCCCCAACTTTTGAGGAACTTCATGCTTCTTGATGTCTTCTTTGCAACTCTTCATGAAAATTATGTAGTGCGGATAAGATGCAGGTACGATAACTCTTCTGGAATAGCAGTGTTGCTGGGGGCCAGTAGCCTCTGGCGAGTATTTGAGCTCAGTGGGGATTGGTTGAGCGGACCAGTGGAAGGAAAGGGCTGAAAAGCCCAATGCACAGCTGTGTGAGAGGCTAATGACTTTCACATCTTACCTGGGTCCATATCAGCTCTAAGGTGCACACTGTGCATGCTTAAAATTATTGACAAAAACTCCATCCAATGGCACCATGTTGGAGACTGACATGTATTCAGATGATTTTTCCTTTATGTTGGATCATAATGCTGGTTTTGGGTGGGGCGCCTGATGAAGAGGTGGGCTTGTGTTTAGGCACCATCTTCTATTAAAAAAAAAAAAGTCTTTAAAAGTTGGGGTTGCACTCCAAACTCTCATTTCCCAAAGCACCTGAGGCTGGAGACCACAGAGGAAAGAGTAGATTTATATCCTTCTCATATGCTCCCTGTGGCAGATGCCTATGGAGACAAATATCAGGCTTAATTCCCTGCATGATTTAAATAGCTACTTTTTTTTTTGCTACTATTATTTTTCTCTTGTTTTCATTTTCCCCAAATATGGCAAGTTGAATCTGCAAGATAAATGGGTACCTGATGCAAACAAACTGTATGAAGATTGATGTGTGTTATCTCCTTTGCTTTTCACAAGAACCCAGCCATATTAAGTGGTGACAGCCCATTTGCAGGTGTGAAAACTGAGGGAGGCGATATGACTAGTCCACGCCTTGCTGGTGCGTGGTGCTGCCATTTGAGCAAAGGCTTCAAAGCCTGTGCTCCTTTTTCTATAGCTTTCAAGATTTGATATTTTTTAAAAGGAAGGTGAGAAAATTAGGCACATGAAGAAAGGAGAAGCAGAGAAAGGCATGCAAGCAAGAAACGAATATTTGTTGCGTGTCTATTGCATACCATTTATTATGGTAGACATTGTCACATCCCTTGGAGTTCTAGACTGTGTTAGTTTCCTATCGCAGCTGTCACGAATGATCACAAATGTAGCGGCTTCAACAGCAGGAATTTAATTCTTCATGGCTCCAGAGGCCAGAAGTCCAAAGTAAGCCTCAGCCGGGCCGAGGTCAAGGTGTCAGCAGAGCCACACTCTCTGTGGAG
>PITA01009565.1:58520-76993 GCA_004023965.1 Spilogale gracilis | reverse complement strand
TTTTGATGATTGTTTCTATTTCCTTGGTGTTAGTCGTGATCTCTCCCCTTTCATTCATGATTTTGTTAATTTGGGTCTTCTCCCTTTTCTTTTGGGTTAGTTTGGCCAATGGTTTATCGATCTTATTGATTCTTTCAAAGAACCAGCTTCTAGTTTCGTTGATGCGTTCTACTGTATCTCTAGTTTCTGATTCATTCATGTCTGCTCTAATCCTTATTATTTCCCGCCTTGTATGGGGGGTTGGTTTAATTTTTTGTTGACTTTCCAGTTCTTTAAGGTGTAATGAAAGTTGGTGTATTCGGGATTTTTCAATTTTTTTGAGTGAGGCTTGGATGGCTATGAATTTCCCCCTTAGGACAGCCTTGGCTGTATCCCATAGGTTTTTGGATCGATGTATCTTCATTCTCATTGGTTTCCATGAAGTGTGTCAGTTCTTCTTTGATATCTCGGTTGATCCACATATTCCTGAGTAGGCTCATCTTTAGCTTCCAAGTGTTTGATTTTCTCCTGAACTTTTATGGTGATTGAGTTCCAGTTTCACGGCATTGTGGTCAGAGAATATGCAGGAAATAATTTCAATCTTCTGGTATCGGTTGAGCCCTGATTTGTGACCTAGTATGTGGTCTATTCTGGAGAAAGTTCCATGTGCACTCGAGAATAATGAGTATTCTGCTGTTTTAGTGTGAAATGTTCTGAATATATCTATAAGATCCAGCTGGTCCAATGTGTCATTCAAGGCTCTTGACTCCTTGCTGATTTTCTGTTTAGATGATCTGTCCATTGCTGAGAGCGGTGTGTTAAGATCTCCTACGATTAGTGTATTTGCATCAATATGATTCTTTATTTTGTTTAACGTTGGCTTATGTAGTTGGCTGCTCCCATGTTGGGGGCATAAATATTTACAATTGTTAGATCTTCTTGATGTATAGACCCTTTAAGAATGATGTAGTGTACTTCTGTCTTTGACTACAGTCTTTAGACTAAAATCCAATATGTCTGATACGAGAATCGCTACCCCGGCTTTCTTTTGGGTTCCATTGGCATGAAAGATGGTCTTCCATCCCCTCACTTTCAATCTGGAAGTGTCTTTCAATTCAAGATGAGTCTCTTGTAGGCAGCATATGGATGGGTCCTGTCGTTTTATCCAGTCTGCAACCCTGTGTCTTTTTATTGGAGCGTTTAGTCCGTTCACATTGAGGGTGATTATTGATAGATATGTTTGTATTGACATCATGTTGCCTATGGAGTTCATGTTTCTATATGTTACCTCTGTATATTTCTGTTTTGTGTCACTCTTGGGTTTGTTTCTCCTCCAAAGAACCCCTCTTAGTATTTCTTGTAGTGCTGGCTTGGTGGTTGCATAATCTTTTAGACCTTGGGGGTCTCGGAAGCTCTTTATTTCTCCTTCCATTTTGAAAGTCAACCTTGCTGGATACATTATCCTTGGTTGCATATTTTTGTCATGTAACTTCCTGAATATGTCTTGCCAGCCCTTTCTGGCTTGCCAGGTTTCTGTGGAAAGGTCTGACGTTATTCTGATGGTCCTCCCTCTATAGGTAAGGGATCGCTCTCTCCTAGCTTCCCTTAAGACATATTCTTTGGTTTTATGGTTCAAGAATTTTACTATTAGGTGCCTGGAAGTTTTTCTGGCCTCATTGATCTTGGAGGGTGTCCTCTCTACTTCTAGGACATGAACATTTGTTTCATTCCTCAGATCTGGGAAATTTTCATCCATGATTTGTTCAACAATATTTTCTAGGCTTCTCTCTCTCTCAATTCCTTCAGGGATTCCAATAATTCTGATATTGGAGCATTTTATGGCATCATTCATTTCCCTTATTCTGTTCTCTTGGGATTTTAGTTGTTTGCTCCAAGACTCCTCTTACTCCTCCTTCATATTCCGTGAGTCTTCTAAATCACTGATATGATCTTCAGCTTCACTTACTCTGACTGTTAGCATATTTAAATTAGATTGCATCTCATCTAAAGCCTTTCTAACCTCAGCTTTCACTTCTGTTACTATGGCTTCCACTTTGAGAATAATGTTCTTTTCTAAATTGACTATTGCTTGGACTATTGCTGCCCTGAATTCCATATCTGTCATATTGTTTATGTTCATTTCCAGTAATTCTGTGACCTAGGTTGCAGTCTTAGGGTTCTTCTTCTGTTGGGTGTTCTTTCTCCGAGTCATTGTGGTGAGGAGTGGTTGAGGGGGTGTATGGCTAGATATATTAGCCACTATCTAGGTGGATTGGTCGTTGGAAGGTTTTGGAGCAACCAGAGTTCACCATCGAAAAGGGAGGGGAAAGAAAAAAGAGAACGGAAGAGAGGAAGCAAGAAAAGACACCTCTGCCTGAGCGGGGCCCGGTGATAGGATTTATATGGTACAAAGCTGTTACAGGGTAAAGAAAAGGGTTATCAAGGGTAAATGAAGAGATCAAAAAGCAAAGCCCAACCTATATGCCCCCCCCAAACTTGTATTTATATAATATAGAAGCAAAGACAATTACACAGACACACTGACAAACTAGAGTGGGAAGGTGAGGGCAGACACTCCTTGTGGGCAAGGAATGCGTTTCAGACGCACCCGAGTCTGTCTTGTTGTTATTGTTGGAGGAGCCCACTTTCAAAAGATATAGGGGGATTAGAACTGGTTGTATGTAGGGGTAGTATTGAATAGGTATGTGGGATTGACTTGAAGCTTGTATCTACATGTACACGTAAAAGAGAGAATAAAGGAAAGAGGAGAGAAGAAAGGGAAAAAACAGAGAGACCTAACAGGGAAACAAGAGGCAACAACAAAAGCAGAAAATACAGGGGTGTGTTTTAAAAAACTTTAGGGTAAAAAAGAGAAAAAAATAAAAAAATAAAAAAGGATAAAAAAATTAAAAAAAGAAATGTTATGGGGTGTTGTATTGGGTATCATGTTGTGATCAGAAGGGGGCTAAAAATTGAAAGAAGAAAAACCGTGAGAATGTATTTTTAAGCTTAAAGTAGAAGCTTTAAAAGTAAAAATAGAAAAAAGTTTAAAAAAGTAAATGAGGTGGAAAACTGTATCAATGAGTTGTAGGGCTTTTGGTACTTGTAGTCAGTGCCAGGAGTTTAATAAATTGCCTTTCCCCCAATTTGGGGTTTTGCTTTGGAGTGTTGTCCTCCTGAGCTTCTGGCTTGCTTTCTGGGGGCGGGGCGTGTCGTTCCCCTTCAGTCCTTCTACCTAGGCTGATTCTCTCGGCCCCCTTGCTAGAAGCCGGTCTCAATGGTAACCAGACTATCAGGTTACAATTCTCTGGTAGCGGAGCGTTGTTCTTTTACGTCTTTTTTCAGCTGTTGCGGAAGTCAGGTCGGAGCAAGATGTCTGCGCCCAGACCTCCCTCCCAGAGAGAGCCTCTACACAGGGAGGGGCTCTTTCCAGCCTCCCAGTTGGCAGTCTGTCACAGCCGGGCTGGTGCAGATGTTGTATTGATTTCTGCCCCCGCCCCTGCTTGTCGTTTCACTCCCGCACCTCAAAGCCACAACTCCTTTTGGATCGCGCGACTTTGTCTGTGCCCTGGGACCCACGGCCTCTCCGGTCCCATGCAAGTCTGTAAAAATGCCTCTCCTGGAGGGTTCTGCGTGGCCCATGGTGTGGAGAGAAACGGGAGAGAAGGGCAGTGGCATAAAAACAGAATCCATTCCTGCTGCTTTGCCACAGCTGCGGTGGCTCCTGCGGCAGCGCGCGGGGGCCCAGCGGCTCCGGCGGCAGTGCTCGGGGGCACCAGGCGGCGGGGAAAAAATTTTTAAAAAGTCTCCTTGCCTTGCCCCGGGCTCCGCTGTGTTCCCGTTTCTGTCTAGCCCCGATTCAGGCCGTAATCTGCTGTTATTCCTCACTAACAGAGCACTTTTGTTTTGGGGTATTTGTTTTCAATGTTTCAGCTCTGCGGGCTTCCTCCCCCACTCCCCTGTGTCTGGGGGAAGCCTCTAGACCCTCTTATTTGTTTCTACCTTTTTGCCGATGTTCCTTGTCTCTCGTGGCAGTCCAGAAGTGGGAAATATCACATTTCAGGCTGATTTCATGGGTGTTCACGGTGGTCTTGTAGTGGTTTTCTTTGCTGGAATTCAGCTCTCTTCAGGGAACTCCCCGAAATGTGGTCACCTGGCCTTCCGTCATCTTGACCATCCTCCTTTTTTCATAACAACAAAGAATTTACTTATTTCAGTGCAATTTTGGTAGATTTCATATAAACGGGGTGCAAAAGTAAGAATTAGAAGAGTATATTAGTTGGAAAATTAGTGTCTACTATGCCTTGCTACACCAACAAATCATTACCTACAAAGGCCCTCACAATTATTACCAATTAGAGACTGAAGGTATCCCTCCCTTACCCCTTACGCCAAAATTAATCTCCTCTATATTATAAATTTTAAAGCAAAATATGAAACTACAAATAGTAGAAGAAAACGAAGTTGTTTCGATTGTATTCTTTAAATAATATGTTCATTTATGAAAAAGACCTTTTGTAAAGAAAGACCATAACTCAGATATCACCCACAGGTTGGTATTTGACTACCTAAAAGGTGGGGTGGGGGTGGGGGGGAGATTCTCCATGGCAAAAAATACAATGAACAGCATCCAAATATAAGGAAGTAATGGTAAAAATATTTTTGATTTATATCATAAATGACTCTTTGCTTGAGTATGTGATTAGTTCTTATGAATTGGTAAGAAAAAGAACAGAACCAAATAGGCAAATGGACGAACAGGAATAAAACAAAAAAGGATACAAACAGTTCTAAGATATATAAAAATGATGAAAAATTTGTTTTTACCTCTCAGATGAGAAAAAAATCCAAAGAATTGATAATATTTCTGTAGGTAGAGGAAAGCAGGGAGTCTCACATACACCTAGTGGGTATAAAACTGGTAATTCTGTATCAAATTTTAAAATGCACATATCCTTTGGCCTAGCCATTCTACAGGCATCCATCCTTCTACTGCACTTCACTTTGCTGTGTTCCACAGATAATGCATTTTTTACAAGTTGAAGGTTTGGGGCAACCCTGAATCAAGGAAATCTATGAATGCCATCTTTCCAGCAGCATTTGCCCATTTCTTGTCTCTGTGTCACATTTTGGTAATTCTCATAGTATTTCAAACTTTTTCATTGTATTTGTTATGGTGATTTGTGATCAATAATTACAACTGGCTGAAAACTCAGATTATGGCTAGCATTTTTTAGCAATAAAGTACTTTTAATTAAGGTGTGTACATTGTGTTTTTAGACATATTAGTAGACTAAAGTATAGTGTAAACATAACATTTATATGCACTGGGAAACCAAAATTTTCATTTCATTTGACTTGCTCTGTTGCTCTATTCACTTTATTGAGGTGGGAAGGAAGAAAACTGGCAGTTATCTCCAAAGTATGCCTGTCTTTCTAGAAATATAACCTACAAATATGCTTGTTTGTATGCCGGCTATCACAAATATATCATTAAAGTACATATCTATACAAATATATCCAGGGAAGAATTACTTGCAATGTGTGAAAATTGGAAGCAGTATAAAAGTCCATCAACATATGTGGTGGATTATATTTGTTTTAAGTATGCTATATGTTCAAAAATAAGCTTTTTTCTTTGTTTTAAGCAATTGAAATTCTGAAATTGTTACTACAGTGTAAATTAGCTTAAGTTAATCAGAAATAGGTACCAAGAGTGGAAAAGTCTTATCTCAGAGAAATCTCAAAGTCTGTAGCATTTGCTTCCCATCTACCAGACTTATTAGAAAAGAACAGAGGAGATAGATAGGATACAATGAAACATTTGTGTGAAGTTGGTTGGCAGATATGGTGCTAAGCAAGCTTGTGGCTTTAAGCAAAGAAGCTAGAATCCCTTTTAGTACAACAGTGGCTCTCCTGATAAGGCAACTCTCTTAAAAACATAATTGGCTTTTAATCTATTTTATTCCAATTAGCTCTATGTGCCTCTGATATTGTAACTAATAAGAGACATGTATTTAGTCTTTGTCCCTGTTTCTGGCACAGAGCTCCTAAAACACTTTGAATTTCCTAAGTAATGAATGCAGTAAAATTGTCTTATGTTAAGAAGATAATTTCTTTTAACACTCAAGGATGGGGGCACTGTGTGCCAGGAGAACCAACTGAGTGATTGAAGGACTAGATTTACCCTCAGACTTCCTGGGAAGGGATAGGTGCTGGAAGTTGAACCATTAGCCAATGGCAATGATTTTGTCAGTCATGCCTGTGTAATGAAACCTACATAAAAATCCAAAAGGACAGGTTTCAGAGAGCTTCCGGGTTGGTAAACATGTGGCAATTTGGAGATAGTGGCACACTGGGAGAGGGCTTCAACCCTCTCCCCAACCTTGCTTTATTCATCTTTTCCAGCTGGAAATTCCTGACTAGTCCTTCTATAATAGACTGGTAACCTAGTAAATAAAATGTTTCTCTGAGTTCTATGAGCCACTCCTAGCAAATTGTACAAGCCCAAGAAGGTAGTGATGGGAACCTCTGATTTATAGCCAGTCCTTTATAACTACAGGTAACAAACTGAAGTGGCAATTGGCATTTGAAGTGGGGGATGTGAGGGTTAGTGTGGGACTAACCTACGGAATCTGATGCTATCTCCAGACAGACCGTGTCATAATTGAGTTAAATTGTAGGTCACCCAGCTAGTGTCCCAGAATTGCTTGGACATGGGGGGGAAACCTGTCCCCCCACATGCATTGGAACTGGATACAAAACTCTTAGTGCCAATAGCTATGCCCCCCATTCTTTTCTAAACAGCCACCTTGAGGGACTCAGGCTCCACGGGAACAGCCACACCTTTGGTCTCTTTTCCCTGAGCATTTTTTTTCCAACTGAAAGGATTTACTTAGAACCACCTAAATCAGTTGTTTAAGTGCCAGATTTGATGGCCATACCTTGACTTGCTCCTTGTCAGGAGGTTTAGTTGTAATTGGTCCTAATCACTGAAAGTCTCTCTCAATTTCATTAGTTAGAGGTAGGAATTAGTTGCATCATCTATCTGGAATTTCTGTTCTTATTTTTCCTCCATTTTACTCTTGCTTGAGAACCAGTCATTGTTTTCTTGGAATATGTAGTCTAAGCAGGCCAGTAATGGCTAAATCATGCTAATAACTTTTTTTTTTCAGTTATCTAGCTGTTTGTTCCAACAACGTGTATTAAAAAATCCATCTTCTTTTTTCAGTGTTCCAAGATTTATTGTTTCTGCCCCACACCCAGTGCTCCATGCAATTTATGCCCTCAATACCAACCACCAGGCTCACCCATTCCCCTCCAAAAACCTCAGTTTGTTTCTGAGTCCAGTCTCTCATGCTTCATCTCCCTCTCTGGTTTACCCCAGTTCACATTTCCTTTCCTTCTCCCATTGTCCTCCAAATTACTCCTTATGCTCCACAAGTAAGTGAAACCATATGATACTTAACTTTCTCTGCTTAGCTCATTTCACTCAGCATAATCTCCTCCTTCCCCTCCATGTTGGTACAAAAGTTGGTTATTCATCCTTTCTAACGGAGGCATAATATTCTATTGTGTATATGGACCATATCTTCTTTATCCATTCATCTGTTGAAGGGCACCTTGGCTCTTTCCACAGTTTGGCTATTGTGGTTATTGCGGCTATGAACATTGGGGTACATGAGACCCTTCTTTTCACTACATCTGTATTTGGGGGGCAAATACCCAGTAGTAAAACTGTAGGGTCATAGGGTAGCTCTATTTTTAATTTTTTAAGGAATCTCCACAGTGTTTTCCAAAGTGGCTGCACCAACTTGCATTCCCACCAACATTGTAAGAGGTTCCCCCTTTCTCCACAGCCTCTCCAACACTTATTGTTTCCTGTCCTGTTAATTTTAGCCATTCTAGCTGGTGTAAGGTGATATCTCAGTGTGGTTTTGATTTGAATTTCCCTGATAGCTAATGATGATGAACATTTTTTCATGTGTCTACTAGCCATTTGTATGTCTTCTATGGAGAAGTGTCTGTTCATGTCTTCTGCCCATTTTTTGATGTGATCACCTTTATTTGGTTGTTGAATTTGAAGAGTTCTTTATAGATCTTGGATATCAGCCCTTTGTCTATAGTGTCATTTGTGAATATCTTCTCCGACTCTGTGGGTTGCCTCTTTGTTTTATTGACTGTTTCCTTTGCTATGCAGAAGCTTTTTATTTTGATGAATTCCCAAAAGTTCATTTTCGCTTTTGTTTCCTTTGCCTTGAAAAATCCATCTTTTCCTCATTGTTTTGAGATGTCACTTTCATTAAATATGAAATTCCTATGTGTCTCAGGGTCTATTTATGAACTTCCTTGTCCTTTTCATTCATCTGTGTTTATTCAAGAAAAAGTTCAACATTATTAGCTGTAGTTTCATGATACATTTTTATATCCAATATAATAGTTCTCCCTTATCATTCTTTCTTTTCAAATTTTTTCTTTCTATTGTTTAATAATCTTTATAGAAACTTTGGGATAATTTTCCACATAGACTTTAAAATCAGCCATGGATCCCTCCTTCCAACAAACACTACCTCCTTCAAAATCTATTTATTTTAAAGATTTTACTTTTTTATGTATCTGAGAGAGATTGGTCATGAGCAGGGGGAGGGAGAAAGGGAGAGAGAGAAGCAGAGCCCAGCGGGTCCCCTGATACAGCGCTCCATCTCAGGACCTTGAGACTGTGACCCGAGCCGAAGGCAGATTCTTAACTGACTGAACCCCCCAGGTGCCCCCAAGATCTATTAATATAGTTATTGAGATCATGTTAAATGTGTAGGTAAACTTGAGGATAATTAATATCTTTTGAATGCCGAGCTCCCATAATTAAGAATATTGCTTGATTTTCTACTTGTTCAAATAAAATAGTAAGGAATGATTGCAACAAGTATACAAGATCAATATGAAGAAACCTTCCAAATTTACTAAAGAACACAAAAGAGAATTTTTTAATTACATCCAAGCCTTACGAGGTATGTGTGCATGCTCACAGGTATCATTAAAATATAAAACAAAATTAACCTGTTGTTGAGAAATAGTCCACTCAGGATGATGTCCCATTGTAAGTTTACCATGAAATTGCAGAGGAGCTTCTGGGAAGAATGGGTTAAAAAAAAGATACACCTTTAGAAAGAAATAAATTTCTTTCATAAAGAAAGGGTGGCTGGGGTGGGGGAGAGAAGATAGAGAGACTGAAAAACTACACTCAATTTTGCTGCTCTGGGTATTTATGGTTGTTCCTGCTCCTTTTCTATGGCCTTGAGACATGAAGTGCATTTGTAGACAGCCTCTATTTTACTATACACAGATAAAAGGTGAACATGGACAAAGCATGCTTAATTATCAATCTATCTTTGTTACCCCTCTTTTTTGTCCCTCTCCCTTCCATCTCTTCCTCTTCCTCTTCCTCACCCTGGAAGTTCCTCTGCCTCACAAGGCATGGTGGGGGAAGGGTACTACAGATGATGAAGAATAAATCCAAAATCTTTCTTTTGAGATATGCGTTCAGTGCCCAGGAAAGCACTGCTAATGATTAGAGACAATCTCTTTTAAAAGACTTCCTTTAACTTGATTTAACTCTAATTTTCAGACCTCAGAGCAGACTCATAGGTGGAATACTCTCAAATTTAATGTTTCTTTCATGTATTCTGTAAGCCTTTATTCATAAATTTGATGAAACATATTCTCACACTCACACTTCACAAGCTGGAGACCTAATTTAATACTTTGTCATATACAAAACTTTTTAACAAAAACTTTTAAAGAAAAATCCACATAAATCCACATAGAGGATTTTAGGGGGTAGTGTAAATTTATCTTTAAAAACCTATATTCTTTTTTCTAGCTCCCACTAATAATAGCAGCTCACAGTTAGGCAGCAGGCCAGAGCTTGGGATGCCGTTACTTAAACTGGTAAAGCAAATTTAAATGGCTCATCAAATGCCTGGGCAGAGTAAACAAAAACAAAAGAGTGTTTAATTTACCAAGTGTATTATTAGTCAGGAGTCTCCACAGAAATAGGACCAATAAGCTATCTGTATATATCTACATAGATTGGAAGAGATTCATGATAAGGGATTGGCTCACATGATCATGGAGGCTGAGAAGGCCAAGGTCAGCCATTGGTTGGCTGGAGACCCAAGCAAGCTGATGCATAGTTCCAGTCCAAAACTGAAACCCTAAGAAGCAGGAGAGCCAATGGTGTGGGTTCAAGTCTGAAAGCTGACAAATTCAAGATACAAGATCCAAGGAGAGTCTAAGTCTGTGGGCTGGGATAAACCAATGCCCCCACTCACTCAATCAAATGACAATGTTCTCTCTCATCACAGGAAAGCCAGTATTTTTGTTCTATCCAGGCCTTCAACTGATTAGATGAGGGCTACTCACATTATGAAGGGCAATTTGCTCTATTCAGTCTCTCAATTCAAATGTTAATATCATCCAAAAACACCCTCATCCCCACTACAAGCTAACTACCCAGAAACATAGATGGTCCAACCCATGTTGTTCTGGAATTTTCATGCTATTCTTATCAGACTTCTACCACATTCTTTGAAAATCATGATTTGGAATTTTTTGTTGAGACTCATCTATTTAACCAACCAGAAATAGATAAAATTCAAAGAGATATTGGGCATTATGCAAAAGCCATCAGACATCAAGAGCTGCCATCCTTTGTCAAGGGTATGAAAAATTTCTGGCACTTCATCTGAATCACCTTAGCCACCCTGATCCCTCAGATAACTCCTTTGACCTTGGTAGATGTCAGGTAATGGGACACACAATACATGGGGAGCCCTACATTGAATCCAAATGTCTCTGACAGCTGACTAGCTAGAACAATACCTGAAGTATTCAGATTCATTAAAAAAAGCATCAAATCTCTGTTTACCATGACCCAACATTTCAAGAGTTCTCCAAGGGCAACATCTTTTCAGAGTGAATACTTGGAAAGAGGGAATACACTGAGAATTATTAATGTCAGTCCTTCTCTACATTAAGACACTTTAAAGTATTGGCTTGCCTACTAGATAAAAGAAACAAAATCCAAGGGGAAGAAAAGAAGCTTTTTTTCTAAGAGTAGATTATTTCAGGTCTTTGGAAAAGAGGTGTAATGATTCACAGAACAGGTTTCTATATTAAAAAACAAGGAAAACTGCCAATCCAAGAAAATGTGAGGCTCCACCTTCATGGTGTGGAAAGAAGGAATGGTGAATTTCATTCAGGCCCAACAATATCTATGCACTTCCCCCCATTGACTCATGCAACCTGTTGATGCAGCTTCTCCCTATGGTTGTCCCACAAAAAACAGACCACAGTGCTTCCTCCAACCACCCACCTCCTGTGCCACCTACTCCTTCCCAGGAGACACAAATAGCCTTTGAATGGAAATAACCAAGGCAATCCTGCTTATGTCACCTCCTAATTTCACACTTATGGAACACAGTAGTTTGAGGAAATACTTTTTATGTATTTTCTCAATTAAATTTCACAACAACCACTTGTGATGTGTTCAATTTTTTTCTTCTATTTTATAATGATGAAACTAAGGCTTTGAAAGGTTAGCCAGCTCATTCAAAGTCACGGAATCAGTGGAAAAGCTGACTCTGGAAATTAAGTCTGTCCATCTTGGGTTTCTGAGCTTTTCCTTATTTATCTTTAAATCATGCCTTAATGTTTCTCTGTCCCAATTTAGAAGACATGAGACTTTAAGTATATGGTTTAAAGCAAACTTTACCAGTCTTGGGATATTTCAAAGGATGAAGTTCCCCCATCTGTGCAAAGCCTAAAAGTTTCTGGACCTATTGGTTAAAAGAAATGCCACTTCAGAGATTTTCTCTGGGTCCCAGAACATAAATTTAAGTTAACTGCTTCACATTCTTAAAAGGAGTTTGACCATTTGAAGAGACACTAGGAGTTTTGAGTCTAGCTGTTTTGTAACTTACTCAAACTCATAAGGCAGAAGTTTTTCTTTTTCTTTTCCCCAGCTTTATTGAGCTATAATTGACATATATCACTGTATAAGTTTAAACTATAGAATGTGATGACGTGATATATATGTATATTGTGAAATGATCACCACAAAATAATTTGATTCAACTAACTCAACTTGAGAACTTTTTGAAAGGACTGAGGGAACTGGAGAGAGTTTAATTACTGAGCTAAATACTAGCACTTTCTACTCTCAGGGGCATAGCGATTAATGAAGGACATGGACAGATATACAATAGTGTAACTGCCTCACCCATCATAAGAGGGATTTGGGTCCGTGGGCTGATGGGTGATGAGCACACTCACTCAAGTCACTTCATTAACCTTGCAATGAGCTGACCCTAGATCATATGAAACTGAATTTGGGGATCTCATTTATGTTGTTACAGCCATGTTTCCATAACATTAGTATAATAGATAAGCATTAGATCAGCAGATGCCCAAAGAAGTACTGAGCACCTAACCCATGTCTGAACGCAGAAAATGTATTCGGATTGCACCCATTCTGCCAAACAAATCCACTCCCCATTTCTTCCCAGAACTCCTCCTTGTCTCTCCTCTTCCACCATGAGAAGCAGTAGTGCAGAGGTTAAGAATAGGGGCTCAAGGGGATAACAGCTGGTTTTGAAGCCAATTTCACTTCATTGGCTAATGATGCTAAATAAGGCACTTTACCCCCTAAAGTCATCCATAAACCTACCTCAATTTATGCCTCTCTCAGAGGATTGCTGTGCAGATTAAATGGGACAAAGTATGTAGAGTGCTTTGCTAACAACGGGCATAAAATAATTGTTTAAAAACATGTGACTTCCTTGAATGAATGTCCATTTCCTCCTTCTCTATCTCATCAAGTCCTACAGAGAATTAAAAGCTTGCATCGAGTTCTGTTTTCCATGGCTACTTTCTCCCTGGCTATTCTGGCTCTCAGTGAAAATGACTTCTCTTAAATAATCAACACCACACACTTAAGCCTTGGATAATAGGCTTATTAGATGTTGGCAACTCCCACAAAGGAGGTTGGTTGGGGTAGATCAGGGCAAACAGGCAAGCGCTATTTCCAGAGCGTTGCTCATGCTGGTTCAGGTTGACTAAGTTGCCAGAGTGTTCCTGAGTGGAGCAGTGGGGACAAAAGACCACATTTCTACCTTCTACTTCTTCCTCTTCAATCTACTTGCTAGCCATATATCCCAAGGTAAGGCCAGGTTTGGTTGTTTACCTATCAGTAAAATGGACAGGATATCGCATATCCCCTAGCTGAAATCAGAAAGCTGAACCATATCCCAATTATAAGGCCTCTTTCACCTCCGATCTGAGAGTCTCCTGGCATACATGTGCTGGGGTTGGGAAGGTACATCACCCCAAAGCCAAGTGACCTGTACATCTGGCCTCTCTAGAGGCCTCCGTACCCTCTGAGTGAACAGGACATGTTGTGCTTACTTCCCTCCACTCCCTCCAAAATCTGGAATCTCTCTTCGGTCAGGCCATGAGCCAATAGCTACTCGAACCCAGGCTGCCAGCAGGGCAGTGCCCAGGGTTCACTGATGTAAACACTGATGAGGAATGATTGAAGTTTGGCTCTCCCTGTCCCTTTCTGTGCTATCTTCAGCCAAAGGCCTGCAGGCTTTCATCTGCTGAGCTGGGCTATATTAAACAACAACATTATTCTTCCTTCCTGCCTCAATGGCCACCCCTCCTGGCTGCTGTCTCAAAGGAAATAACCAGCAAGGACAGGACAGTCCCTGCCATTTAGACCTCTTGTAAATGGGGAGGATTCTGGAGAGACAGCCAGCTCCTCTAATTCTCTACTTTCTTTAATACTGACCTGGTGACTAATCTCAAGGAAGAAAGACAAACAGAAGAGGGGACTGGGGACTTCTTTTGGCTAGAGAAGAAAGTGATTTATGATTGAAGAGTTCTGATCCAATCTGTAACCAGGCAAGGCATGCCTCCAGATCTTCCTTAGACATTGCTGGAGAAGGTCCCTGGTGAGAGTGGCCGAGAGCTCAATGCCAATGTTAGACCTCTCACACACAGTGGGAAGGCAGCTCTCTGTGGAGGCCATTATCAAGGCACTGCATACAACTATGTATGTTGTGTCTTCCCAAGGGCACCTGGCACAGTCAGGGTTGAAACTCAACCTGGTCTCTGCTTGTCAGATCACATGGTACATCTGCCCAGAAAGGCTGCCTTTTCAATTTTCACTCAGGCTCTGTAAAGGTAGCATGGGTCCTGTGTCCCGCTTGTTGTGTCTGTGCCTCTTATCAGCCATGCTGGGTAGATGTGCAAATGGAAGCTCCATAGCATCCTATCAGCTAGCTGTTCTCTCACCTACCTACTTCCCTGTACTATGACTTTCTTCTCCTCCCTCCTCCTCAACCTCCTTCCCCTCTTCTTCCACCTTCTTCTTCCTCCATTTCCTCCCTCTTCTCCATTTTCCTTTTCCTCTTTCCCTTTCTCCTCCTTCTTGTTGCCAATATGTTGTCACATACTGAATGGCCAGATCCTTTCTAAATACCCAGAAATACTCTGAAAGGAGGGGGATAGGTAAGAGTGAAACAAAACCACATGAATGAAAGTCTTTGTATTCAGAACACAACCTTGTTTCTTTTTAATTTACAGCCTTGTGCTTAATCACAGATTGTTCTGGGAGATGACAGAAAATATCAGGAGAGTAGATTTAAGAAAGTTGACTGGAATAAACTTAAGGAGGTTATTTAGTTCTGCCTTACAGAAATTGGAAGACACAAATGGTGAGAGCTAGTATACCTGATTTCTATTTTCCTTTTTAGTTGATTGCTGTAGTATACAAAATAATATCCCCCTCTCACCCTGAATGTATCCATGCTGTAATCCCCAGAACCTGTAAATATACTACCTTAAGTGACAAAAGAAACTCTGGAAACATAATTAAGTTTAAGGTCAACTGCAATTGACCTTAAGATAAGGAAATCATCCTAGATTATGAGGGTGGATCCAATCAAATCACATTAATTCTTAAAAGCAGAGAACTTTCTTTAGCTAGTAGCAGAAGAGATATTTTAACAGAAGAGAAAAGAAAAGAAAAGAGATGCAGCAGAAAGGGTGTGGGAGAGATTTGAAGTGCTGATCCTGAGATGTAGGGCCCCAAATGCAAAGACTATAAGGGGCCTCTAGGAGATGGTGGAAAACATGAGAAGGGGTTGGACAGCCATTAGTAACAAAGACTATCCCTTGGCTCACAGCCAACAAGGAAATGTAAACCACAAGGAACTCAATTCTTACCTAAGTAAGTTTGGAAGTGAATTCTTACCCAAAGCTTCCATTAAAGAATATGGCCCTGTCAACACCTTGAATTTAATCTAGTAAGACCTATATCAGACTTTCATCTACAGAACTGTGAGATAATAAATGAGTGTTAATTCATTAGACTTGTGGTAATTTGTTTTAGCAGCAATAGAAAACAACTGCCAAAGACCTTTGAAAAAGTCAAGTAATCTCCATCGCTTCAATTTTTTCTTCTATAAAATAGCATTCGGGTTATTATTGCTTTTCATCCAATTACCCCAAAACCTCAACATGTAAAAAAATAAGCTATTATTTTACTCATGCATTTGTGAGCAAGTATTTCAGAAATAGTGCAGCTGAGTAATTCTGAGTAATTTCTCAGTCACTTGCACTTAGATATTATTATCTAGGGCTTGAAAGTATCTATTGGAAGACTTGTCTGGGCTGGATAGCCAAAAAAGCTCACTCCCCTGGCTTACATTTAATACTGGCTGTTTACTGGGAGCTCGGCTATGATGGCTGAATGGAGTGTCTGCTTGTGACCTCTCAGTATGGTGTACCCAGAGTAGATGGAGCAAGCATCCCAAGATAGTTGGGCAGAAGATGCACAGCCTTTTTCTGACCTAGCCTCAAAAATCATATGTCTTAGCTTGGGCTTCTATAACAAAGGTACCATAGACTTGATGGCTTGAACACAGAACTTTATTTCTTAGAGATCTATAATCTGAGAAGTCCAAGATCAAGGTGTTGCCCAGTTTGGTTCCTGGTGAGAAGGCTTGTCCTGGTTTGCAGATGGACATTTTTTTTTTTCACTGAATCCTCACATGATAGAAAGATGAAGCAAGCTCTCTAGTGTCTCTTTGTAAAAAAGCACTGATCCCATCATAAGAGCTTCACCTCCATGATCTAATTACCTCTAAAGGCTCCATCTTTAGACACCATCACATTGGAGATTAAGGTTTTAACATATGAATGGGAAGGGATGCAAAGTTCTGTCCATAGCATTACATAGCTAAAAATCCTGGATGATACACATAGAACAAACATAAGGCCCTGAAAGGTGAAGAGAAGAAGGCAGACCTACTAGGGACCTCCAGACCCAAAACATGACATATTGTTGAGTCTCTTGTGTTTTCTTTTGTTTCACATATCCCAAACATGGAGCTAAAGAAGCTGGCAATCCAGGAATGCTAACAGATGCAATCACAAAAAGTCCCAAGGAAAGCCCCAGGAGAAGGGCAAACTAGCAAGGCAGAAAACCTTTAAACAATAATCATTCTGTCTCAGAAAAATACAACAGAAAAACTGGTCTTACCTCCAATGCATGCCAGCAAAGGCACAATGGGGAACATAGTCTTCCACTGTCACCAAGCTGTAATGAGGCACTAAAGACCTCCTGCCAAGGTAGTGTTAGAGAAAGCTGAGTAGGGAACTGAGACGTTCCTGCCAGGTAGTATAAGTCCTGTTCCCTGTCCCACTGGTGTCAGTAGAGACACATAGGTAGTGTGGCAGTATAAGGCATTGCTTACCTTATCTTTTGGTGGCAGGGTGGGGGAGGGGAGGCAATGTCAGAGAAAGTATAGTGTAGAGTCAGGACTTTCACCAACACCCCATTGTAATGAGATCACTCCCCTCCATGGTGTCAGTAGAGGCCACACTGGAAACAGGAACAAGAATCCTAACCCTGTCAGTCAGGGAGGTATCCGTGGTAGCTTAATGTGGAACCAGATTAACAAGGAGCCCCTTACTGTGTGTCAACAAAAACCAAGTGGGGAACCTGGACTTCTACTCCTATAGGGCAATAATGAGGAGTTCCTCTGTTCTGCTAGAACTGTATCAGGAAAAGGCAGCTAAAACAGAAGGTTTAAATAACTCTGTTGCCTTGTAATTTAATGTTCAAAATGTCCTCGTTTCAGTATCAAATTATTTGTCATATCAGGAACTAGGAAGATCATAAAGTAAATGTAAAAAAACCAATCACCAGATGCCAACACTGAGATGACAGAGATGTTAGAATTACCTGCCAAAAATCACCTGCCAGATATTTTAAAGCAACTATAATAACAACGTTTCAGTGAACAATTATAAACATGTTTAAAATAAGTGAAAAAATAAAAAGTCGCAACAAAACATAGAAGATATAAAGAAGAATCAAATGGAAATCTTAGAATAGAAAACTCAAAAAACCAAAATAAAAATCCAATGTATAAGATATACTTACTAGGGATGTAACGTACTACATGAGGACTATAGCTAACACTCCACATGATATACAGAAAAAGTTGTTAAGAGAATAAATTCTAAGAGTTCTCATCATAAGTCATTTTTTTTTCCTTTTTCTCTTTTTTCTTTTTATTGTACTTATATAAGAAAATGGATGGTGGCCGAATTTTTTGAGGTATTTATTTCACAATACATGTAAATCAAACTATCATGCTGTGTGCCTTAAACTTATACAGTTATGTATATTCATTACTTCTTAATAAGACTGGGGGGAAAATTCAAAGTATGAGTTCAACAATAAAATAGAAGGCACAGGGGAAAGAATCCTGAATTTGAAAATAGAACAATAGAAATGACCGAATCTGAACAGAGAGAAAATAGACTGGAAAAACAATGACAGAGCCTCAGAGACCTGTGGCATTATAACAAAAGATTTAATATTCGCTGGAGTCATTGAAGTCCCAGAAGGAGAGAAGAAAGCAGACATAGCTGAAAAATTACTTAAAGCAATAATTACAGAACTTTCCAAATTTGACAAATGACATAAATTTACAACTTAAAGAAGTTGAGCAAATCTTAAATAACATAAATCCAGATAAATCCACAACAAGGCACATCAAATTCAAATATCTGAAAACTAAAGACATTGGGAAAAATCTTAAAAGCAATTAGATAAAAATGATATTTTACCTATAGTGAAGAACAAATGACAGCTAATTTCTCATCAGAGACTAGAAGGAGACATTTTCAAGTATTGAAAGAAAAGAATTCTAGGGGCGCCTGGGTGGTTCAGTTGGTTAAGCGACTGCCTTCAGCTCAGGTCATGATCCCATGAGACCGGGGATCAAGTCCCACATCGGGCTCCCTGCTCGGCGGGAAGGCTGCTTCTCCCTCTCTCACTCCTGCTGCTTGTGTTCCCTTTCTCACTGTGTTTCTCTCTGTCAAATAAATAAATAAAATCTTTAAAAAAAAAAAAAAAA
>PITA01009565.1:0-58420 GCA_004023965.1 Spilogale gracilis | reverse complement strand
AACTGTGAAGTATTAAAAAGGAAGAAAGAATCTGGTAAGCAAAAATATGCATGAATGCAATAGACTTTTATTCTTTTGCATTTTCTAAACTATATTTTATATTTTGTAAACTATATTTTAATGTTGAAATTAAAATTATATTGTTATTTAATGTGGTTCTAAATGTATATAGAGGAAATATTTGAGATAATTATAAATTGCAGTGGATAAAGAGACATACTTAACTCCACACTTAACTCCAACTGGTAAAATAATTACAGTAGTAGATACACCTAACACAATCACTAAAAACGCTTTACAAAGAGACATACTCAAAAACACCATAAATAAATTAAAAATAGAATTATAAAAATATCCAAGGAACCCAAAGGAAGGCAGGGGGAAAAAAAAAACAGAGAAGTGATAGTCAGAGAAAAAACAGAAAACCAAAAATAAAATGGTAGATTTTGAACCCTAGCATATCAGGATATTAACTTAAATATAAAAGGTCTAAACAGAGCAAATAAAAAAAACAGAAATGACAGAATGTAGTAAGAATCATGACCCAATTTTGTGCTATTTATAAGAAACTGACTTCAAATATAATCATATAAGCAGGTTGAAAGTAAAAGAATGTATATTATTGAAATATTAAGCAAAAAAAAAAAGCATCTCTTGTGAGTTTTTTTAGGCAAATGAAAGAGACCCAAGGCAAAATGATGCGTAGGATGAACTTTATTGCCAGCATCCTTGGGCGAGGTTCTCCAACTCAGGAGAGGAGAGTCAGGGAAGTCGCAGCTGGGTTTTTAAGCCTTATTGGTTCCATATCTGGATTTGGGTGGGATTTTTCCCATATTAGGCAAGGCAACATCGTGTCCCTAGGTGATTGGCTGGGGGTGCGGAAAGTCCATATGAGGGTGAGTGGTCTCTGGCTGGAAAGTCCGGGATGGGAACTTTCAGTTTTTCGTCTAGGTTTTGGTGTACTGGAGATGACGTGGTGGCCACGCTGCTTTGGAGGGACGATCAGCCATCTTAACCTTGTCTGAGATGTCTGCCATTTTGGGTGCCCCTGTCTCTCAGCCAGCCCAACATCTATATTAATATCAAGTAAAGTAAAATTCAAAGAAAAGAAATTATCACAGGCAGAGAAAAGCATTACAAGATGATAAAAGCTTAATCCACCCAGAAAACAGCAATCTTAAATGTAGAGGGACCAAAAAACAGAGCTGGAAAGTATGAGAAGCAAGAACTGAAAGGAGAAATGGACAAATCCACAATTATAGTTGGATATTTCAACATCCTTTACTTATCAATTGATAAGACAACTAGACAGAAAAGCAACAAAGATATAAAAGAACTTAACACTATCAACCAACAAGATCTAATCAAAATTTATAGAACACTCCACTCCACAACAGTAAGGTATCTATTTTTCAGGTGCCCACAGAGCATACACAAAAAGAACCTATATCCTAAACAACAGAGCAAATCTCAAAAAATATTCAGAATAATGGAAATCATACAGAAAATGGTCTCCAACCACAATGTAATCAAACTAGAAACTAATAACAGAAGAATTACAAGAAAATCTCCAAAATTCTGGTAATCTAACAATGTATCTTGAAACAATCCATGGTTCAAAAAGGGAGTTATAAAGGGAAAAAAGAACACATTAAACTGAATGAAAAGAAAAAGATAATGTGTCAAAACTTGTGGGACAGAGTGAGAGCACTGCAGAGAATTTTAGAGCAGTAAATGCATGCCTTAGAAAGGTGGAAAAAAATCATAAATCAATATTCTAAGCTCCCATCTCAAAAATCTAGGGGGAAAAAAGCAGCAAACCAATGCAATTTTCAGGAGGGAAATAATAAAGATAAGAGCATAAATCCATGGAACTGGAAACAGAAAAATAATAATGTCAATGAAACAAAAATATGGTTCTCTGATAAGATTTTAAAAACTAGGGGTGCTTGGGTGGCTCAATCATTAAGCATCTGCCTTCAGCTCAGGTCATGATCCCAGAATCCTGGGATCTAGTCCCACATTGGTCTCTCTGCTCAGCGGGGAGCCTGCTTCTCCCTCTCCCACTCCCTCTGTTTGTCTTCCTTCTCTCTGCTTCTCCCTCTCCCACTCCCTCTGTTTGTCTTCCTTCTTTCTGTGTGTTTCTTTGTCAAATAAAAAATAAAATCTTAAGAAATTTTTTTAAAAAAACTAACAAACCTGCAGCAAGACTGATTTAAAAAATAAGACACAAATTACCAGGAAATTATCACAAATTACCAGGAATGAAATAGGGGATATCACTGAACATATTTTAAAAATAATAAAAGTAATAAAAGAATAACAATATAACACTACAAACACTATACACATAAAGTTGACAACTTAGAAGAAAATGACCATTTTTCAAAAATCATCACTACTCACCCAGTTTGAAATAGACAATTTTAATAGTCCTATAACTATTAAGGGAATTAGAAAAAACTATAACCCCTCCCCACCCACTACCACCAAAAGAAGTCACCAGAACTATATGATTTCACAGGAGAATTCTACTAAACATTTAAAGAATTAACATGATTTCTACACAGTCTCATCCAAGAAATGAAAGAGGAGTAAACATTTCTCAATTTGTTTACTAGAGATAACATCACGCAAATAGCACAACCAAACACAGAATTAAAAAAAAAAAAAAATTAGGGGCCCGTGGGTGGCTCAGTTGGTTAAGCAGCTGCTTTTGGCTCGGGTCATGATCCTGGAGACCTGGGATGGAGCCCCATATCGGGCTCCCCGCTTGGCAGGAAGCCTGCTTCTCCCTCTCTCAGTCCCTCTGCTTGTGTTCCCTCTCTAGCTGTGTTTCTCTCTGTCAAATAAATAAATAAAATCTTTAAAAATTTTTTTAAAAAAACCTATAGATCAATATCTCTCATGAATATAGCCAAAATAAGATATCAGCAAATAAAATTTAACAATGGATAAAAAGAATTACATACCATAACCAAGTGAAGATTATACCAAGAATGCAAGACTAGTTCAATATTGAGAAATCAATGTAACCCCCCATATTAATAACTAAAAGAAAAAAAATCAAATGATCATATCAGTGGATGCAGAAAAACATTAAAATTCAACATCTATTCATGATTTTAAAAAGGCTCTTAGAAAACTAGAAATAAAGAGGAATTTCCTGTTTGATAAAGAACCTCTACAAAATGCCTACAGCTACCATTATGCTTAATAGGAAAACCAGTGCTTTCATCCCAACATCAGAAATAGGGCAAAAATATCCACTCTCATCACTCTTACTTACTAGCATGATGCTGGAAGTTCTAACCAATGCAAAAAGGCTGTAAAGGTAATAAAAGGTATATAGGCCAGAAATTAAGAAATAAAACTGTCCCTATTTGTAGATAACATGATTGCCTACATAGAAAAGGTCAAAGAAACTAAAATACACAAACACACACACACATACACACACACACTCCCCACAACTCTTTGAACTAATATGCACATTTAGCAAATTTGCAGAATCCCCATGTAAAATCAACTGTATTTCTATATACCAGCAATCACATTCTCTGGCATTTGTGTAAACATGTGTTCACACAAAAAGCTGTACATGAATGTTCACAGCAGCTTTATTTAGAAAAGCCCCAAACTGGAAACATCTCAAATATCCCTCAACAGCTGAATAGTTAAACTAACTGTGTTGCAAGCTACCATGAAATACTTCTCAGCAAAGAAAAGAACCAGACTATTGATACCTACAACATCCAGAGTGAATTTCCAGAGAATTATGCTGAACAACAAAAAAAGCCAATCTTAAAAGATTATATACTATATACTTCTATTTATATAACATCCTTGAAATGTCACAATTACAGAAATGGAGGACAGAAGAATGGTTTTCGAGGCTTAAGAAGGGGGTGTGGATGGGAAGGAAATAGATGTGATTCTAAAAAGCAACATTAGTGATCTTTGTGGTGATAGAAATATTCTGTCTCTTGACTCTATCAATGTCAATATCTGTGTTGAATTGTGATACTGAACTGTAGTTTTGCAATACGTTTACAGTTATCATTAAGAGTAACAATATATTGGAACTCTCTAGTGTTTCCTATAACCATATGTGATTCTACAATTATATCAAAATAAAAAAGCTAATTTAAAAGAATCAAATGTACACATCATGCAGCAATGCAAGGTAAATAGAGAAGCCACTAAGTTGTTAAGAAAGCAAAAAACAAATAAAAGTCGGGCAAAATGACTTCTACCAAGTTCTGTGTGTTCTAAATGAGTCAAAACACCATTCTTCATTCAAGCAGAGGGGAATTGGATGCCAGCTATCAATGAGGGCATATCAAGGTCACATTATAGAAAGGCATGTGGATGTGGAGAAAGGGGGAACCTCTTACACTGTTGGTGGGAATGCAAGTTGGTGCAGCCACTTTGGAAAACACTGTTGAGATTCCTTAAAAAATTAAAAATAGAGCTACCTTATGACCCTACAATTGCATTACTGGGTATTTATCACAAAGAAAAAGATAAAGCTAGTGAAAAGAAGGGCCACATGTAACTCAATGTTCACAGCAGCTATAGCCACCATTGCCAAACTGTGGAAAGAGCCAAGGTGCCCTTCAACAGATGAATGGATAAAGAAGATATAGTCCATATATACAATGGAATATTGCCTCTCCATCAGAAAGGATGAATACCCAACTTTTGTAGCAACATGGAGGGGAAGGAGGAGATTATGTTGAGTGAAGTGAGTCAAGCAGAGAAAGTTAAGTATCATATGGTTTCACTTACTTGTGGAGCACAAGGAGTAACAGTGGGATAAGGAAAGGAAATGTGAACTGGGGTAAATCAGAGAGGGAGATGAAGCACAAGAGACTATGGACTCAGAAACAAATGGAGAGTTTTGGAAGGGAGGGGGGTGGGGAGATGGGTGAGCCTGGTGGTGGGTATTAAGGAGGACACGTATTGCATGGAGCACTGGATGTGATGCATAAACAATGAATCTTGGAACACTGAAAAAATAAAATTAAAAACAAGAGACCAAAAAACTTTGATGGGTATATCAAAAGAAAGAAAAAGAAAGAAAGAGAGAGAGAGAGAAAGAAAGAAAGAAAGAAAGAAAGAAAGAAAGAAAGAAAGAAAGAAAGAAAGAAAGAAAGACAAACATGTGAAATGGGTGGCCATCTTTGGAAAACACAATCCTACAGTGTTATTTACCACTACTTCATCCAGAAAAGGGCTGGAGAATAAATGAATAAATGAATTAATTCTTTTACGCTGTTTTTATAAAGTTAAATTTTCTTAATTTTATTTTTTTCTTATTCTATTTTTTTATTTTTCTCTTTCCTATTTTAATGTTTTTAAATTATTTTCTTATCAGAACCTTTTTTTAAAAAAAGTTTTTAATTTTCATTGTTTTAATCATATTCTATCCCTTCACTGTATTTAAGCTTATTTTTGGTATACATATAGGTTTTTCTTTCTTTAAAATTTTGAAATACAGTTTCCTCTAATAGATCAAAATATACCTTAAATCTAGCACATGGCTTTGTTCTAGTCTCCAGCCTCATCACATTCTTTCCTCCTTTTTTTCTTTCTTCAACCAACTTATCTTATCAATTCCTTTTTCAGAATCTTTTTTAAATCTTCATCTTTACAGCCATATTCTATCCCTCCATTGTGTATACCCTTATTTTGTACATGTACAAGTTTTTCTTTCTTTAAAATTTTGGGAGGCAGTTTCTTCTAACAGACCAAAATACACCCAAAATCAATGACCCTGTTCTATTCACCAGTCTAATCATAAATATAGAGAAAGGCAGATAGATATAGATAGGTACAGATAATAGATATAGATTTTTTCCCTTTACCCCCCCCCCCCAGTTTCAGGTCTCTTCTGATTTGGTTAGTGTATATTTTTCTGGTGTCATCACTACCCTTTTAGTATTTTGTTCTCTCAATCATCTATTCTTATCTGGATAAAATGGCAAGGCAGAAAAGCTCACCTCAAAAAAAAAAAAAAAGAATAAGATTCAGTACTGATGGCTAGGGACTTAATCAATAGGGACATTAGTAATATGTCAGAACTAGAGTTCAGAATGATAATTATCAAGGTGCTAGCTGGACTCGAAAAAAGCGTGGAAGATACTAGAGAATCCCTTTCTGGAGAAATAAAATTCTTTTCTGGAGAAATAAAAGAACTAAAATCTAACCAAGTTGAAATCAAAAATGCTATTAATGAGGTGCAATCAAAAATGGAGGCTCTTGGGCGCCTGGGTGGCTCAGTGACTTAAAGCCTCTACTTTCAGCTCAGGTCATGATCTCAGGGTCCTGGGATCAAGGCCTGCATCGGGCTCTCTGCTCAGCAGGGAGCCTGCTTCCTCCTCTCTCTCTGCCTGCCTCATGGCCTACTTGTGATCTCTCTCTGTGTCAAATAAATAAATAAAATCTTTTTTAAAAATGGAGGCTCTTACTGCTAGGATAAATAAGGCATAAGAGAGAATTAGTGATATAGAATACCAAATGATGAAAATAAAGAAAATGAGAAAAAGAGAGACAAACAACTACTGAACCATGAGGAGAGAATCTGAGAGATAAGTGATACCATAAGATGAAGCAATATTAGAATAATTGGGATCCCAGAAGAAGAAGAAGACGTTGAGAGTGATGGGGGCAGAAAGTATATTGCAGAAAATTATAGTAGATTCCCTAATTTGTCAAAGGGAACAAGCATCAAAATCCAGGAGGCACAGGGAACCCCCCCTCAAAATCAATAAAAATAGGTCTGCACTCCATCATCTAATAGTAAAACTTACAAATCTCAGAGACAAAGAGAAAATCCTAAAAGCATCTCAGGAGAAGAGGTCTGTATCATACAATGGCAGAAATACTAGATTGGCAGCAGACCTATCCACAGAGATCTGGCAGGTGAGAAAGGACTGCCATGATATATTCAGAGCACTAAATGAAAAAAATATGCAGCCAAGAATACTACATCCAGCTAGGCTGTCACTGAAAATAGGAAAGATAAAAAGTTTCCAGGACAAACAAAACCTAAAAGAATTTGCAAACACCAAACCAGCCCTACAGGAAATATTGAAAGGGGTCCTCTAAGCAAAGAGAAAGCATTAATGTAACAGACCAGAAAGGAACAGAGATGTGTTTATATACAGCAATGGTCACCTTACAGGCAATACAATAGCACTAAATTCATATCTTTCAATAGTTACCCTGAACATAAATGGGATAAGGGCACCAGTCAAAAGACACAAGGTATCAAAATGGATTAAAAAAAAAAAAACAAGACCCATCAATATGCTGTCTCCAAGAAACTCATTTTAGAACCAAAGACACCTCCAGATGTAAAGTGAGGGGGGTGAAAGAAATTTGCCATGCTAATGGACATCAAAAGAAAGCTGAGGTGGCAATCCATATATCAGACAAATTATATTTTATGCAAAAGACTATACTAAGAGATGAGGAAGGACATTATATCATACTTAAAGGGTCTGTCCAACAAGAAGATCTAATGGTTTTAAATACCTATGCCCTAACAAGGGAGCAGCCAATTATAAAAACCAATTAATAACTAAATCAAAGAAACACATCAACAATAATACAATAATAGTAGGGGACATTAAAACCCTCATCACTGAAATGGACAGATCATCTAAGCAAAATATCAACAAAGAGGAGGGCCTGGGTGGCTCAGTTGGTTGAGCAACTGCCTTCGGCTCAGGTCATAATCCTGGAGATCCGGGACTAAGCCCCGCATCAGGCTGCCTGCTCAGCGGGAAGCCTGCTTCTCCCTCTCTCACTCCCCTTGCTTGTGTTCCCTCTCTCGCTGTGTTTCTCTCTGTCAAATAAATAAATACAATCTTAAAAAAAAATCAACAAAGAAATAAATGCTTTAAATGACACACTGGACCAGATGGACATCACAGGTATATTCAGAACATTCTATCCCAAAACAATAGAATACACATTCTTCTTTGGTGTGCATGGAACATTCTCCAGAATAGATCACATCCTGGGTCACAAATCAGGTCTCAACTGGTACCAAAATATTGGGATCATTCCCTGCTTATTTTCAGACCACAATGCTTTGAAGCTAGAGGAAAGTTGAAGAGGAAAACTGGAAAGAACTCAAATACATGGAGGCTAAAGAGTATCCCACTAAAGAATGAATTGGTCAACCAGGAAATTAAAGAAGAATTTTTAAAAATTCATGGGAACAAATGAAAATGAAAACACAACTGTTCAAAATCTTTGGGACACAGCAAAGGTGATCCTGAGAGGAAAGTATATAACAATACAAGCCTTTCTCAAGAAACAAGAAAGGTTTCAGGTACACAACCTAACCCTACACCTAAAGTAGCTGGAGAAAAAACAACAGAGAAAGTCTAAACCCAGTAGGAGAAGAGAAATAATAAAGATCAGAGCAGAAATCAATGGAATAGAAACCAAAAGAACAATAGAACAAATCAATGAAACTAGGAGCTGGTTCTTTGAAAGAATTAACAAGATTGATAAATCCTTGCCCAGATGTATCAGAAGAAAAGAAAAAGGACCCAAATTAATAAAATCATGAATGAAAGAGGAGAGATCACAACCAACACCAAAGAAATACAAATAATTATAAGAATATATTATGAACAACTATACACCAGCCAATCTGACAATCTGGATGAAATGGATGCATTCCTAGAGACATATAAACTACTAAAACTGAATCAGGAAGAAATAGAAAACCTGAACAAACTGATAACCAGTAAGGAGATTGAAGCAGTCATTAAAAATCTCCCAACAAACAAGAGCCCAGGGCCAGACACCTTCCCAGGGAAGTTCTACCAAACATTTAAAGAAGAATTACTTCCTATTCTCCTGAAACTCTTCCAAAAAATAGAAATGAAAGGAAAACTTCCAAACTCATTTTATGAGGCCAGCATTACCTTGATCCCAAAATCAGATAAAGACCTCCACCAAAAAGTAGAATTACAGACCAATACCCTTGATGAACACAGATGTAAAAATTCTCATCAAAATACTAGCCAATAGGATCCAACAGTACATTAAAAGGATTATTCTCCACGACCAAGTGAGATTTATTCCCGGGCTGCAAGGATGGTTTAACATCCACAAATCAATCAATGTGATACATTACATTAATAAAAAAAAAAGAACAAGAACCATATGATCCTCTCAATAGATGCCAAAAAAGCATTTGACAAAGTACAGCACCCTTTTTTGATCAAAATTCTTCACAGTGTAGGGACAGAGGGTACATACCTCAACATCATAAAAGCCACCTAGGAAAAACACACAGTGATATCATTCAAAATAAGGAAAAACTGATAACTTTTCCCCTAAGGTCAGGAAAATGGCAGGGCTGTCCACTAGCACCACTGCTATTCAACATAGTACTAGAAGTTCTAGCCTCGACAATCAGACAACAAAAAAGAAATAAAAGGCAACCGAATCAGCAAAGAAGAAGTCAAACTCTCACTCTTTGCAGATTATGTGATACATTGTGTGGAAACTCAAAAGGCTCCACATCAAAACTGTTAGAACTCATACAGAAATTCAGTAAAGTGTCAGGATATAAAATCAATGCACAGATATCAGTTGCATTTCTATACACCAACAGCAAGACAGAAGAAAGAGAAATTAAGGAGTCAATCCCATTTACAATTGCACCCAAAACAATAAGATACCTAGGAATAAACCTAACCAAGGAGGCAAAGAATCTATACTCAGAAAACTGTAAAGTACTCATGAAAGAAATTGAGGAAGATACAAAGAAATGGAAAACCTTCCATGTTCGTGGATTGAAAGAACAAATATTGTGAAAATGTCTATGCTTCCTAAAACCATCTACACATTTAATGCAATTCCTATCAAAATACCATCAATTTTTTCAAAGAAATGGAACAAATAATCCTAAAATTTATATGGAACCAGAAAAGAACCCGAATAGCCAGAGGGATGTTAAAAAAGAAAACCAAAGTTGGTGGCATCACAATTCCAGACTTCAAGCTTTACTACAAAGTTGTAATCATAAAGATAGTACAGTGCTGGCACAAGAACAGACACATAGATCAGCGGAATAGAATAGAGAGCCCAGAAATGGACCCTCAACTCTTTGGTCAACTCATCTTCAACAAAGCAGAAAAGAATGTCCAGTGGAAAAAAAGACAGTCTCTTCAACAAACGGTGTTGGGAAAATCGGACAGCCACATGCAGAAGAATGAAATTGGACCATTTCCATACACCACACACAAAAATAGACTCAAAATGGATGAAAGACTTCAGTGTGAGTCAGGAATCCATCAAAATTTTTGAGGAGAACACAGGCAGCAACCTCTTCGACCACAGCTGCAGCAACTTCTTCCTAGAAACATCACCAAAGGCAAGGGAAGCAAGGGCAAAAATGAACTATTGGGACTTCATCAAGATCAAAAGGTTTTGCACAGCAAAGGAAACATCAAGGGACCAAAGCCAAAGGACAACCTACAGAATGGGAGAAGATATTTGCAAATGACATATCAGGTAAAGGGCTAGTATCCAAAATCTATAAAGAACTTAATCAAACTCAACACCCAAAAAACAAATAATCCAATCAAGCAATGGGCAGAAGACATGAATAGACACTTCTTCAAAGACATCCAAGTGACCAATAGACACATGAAAAAGTGTTCAACATCACTCAGCATCAGTAAAATACAAATCAAAAACCACAATGAGATATTACCTCATATCAGTCAGGATGGCTAAAATTAACAAGTCAGGAAAGGACAAATGTTGGTGAGGATGCAGGGAAAGGGGAACCCTCCTACACTGTTGATGGATATGCAAGCTGGTGCAGCCACTCTAGAAAACAGTTTGGAGATTCCTCAAAAAGTTGAAAATAGAGTTAACCTATGACCCAACAATCACACTACTGGGTATTTACCCTAAAGATACAAATGTAGTGATCCGAAGGGGCACATGCTCCCAAATGTTTATAGCAGCAATGTCCACAATAGCCAAACTATGGAAAGAACCTAGATGTCCATCAACAGATGAATGGATAAAGATGTGGTATATATCTACAATGGAATACTATGCAGCCATCAAAAACAATGAAATCTAGCCTTTTGCAACAATGTGGATGGAACAGGAGGGTATTATGCTGAGTGAAATAATTCAATCAGAGAAAGACAATTATCATGTGATCTCTCTGCTACGAAGAATTTGAGAGGCAGGGTGAGGAGTCATGTGGGGTAGGGAGGGAAAAAAAATGAAAGAAGATGGGACCTGGGAAGGAGACAGCCATAAAAGACTCTTAATCTCAGGAAACAACCTGAGAGTTGCTTGGAGGTGGGTGGGGGGAATAGGGTGGCTGGGTTATGGAAAAAATAAATTAATTTAAAAATCAAAAATAATAAAAAATTAACACATATTCTATATATATGTAACATGCACATGATATGCCCTATTTTTACAATAGATTAAGCTAGAGAAAAGAGAACGTTATTAAGAAAATCACAAGAAAGATAAAATACCTTTACAGTCTTGTAGTGTTCTTATAAAAAAATGCACATATAAGTGGACCCATGCAGTTCAAATTCGTTATTCAAGGGTCAACTATATTATCACTCTGGTGGAGCAGAATGATTTTAAAGAGAAAAAAAATCCCCCAGCTGGTTAAATACACACACAGGTGCTGGAGGGAGGAGGGAACAAGAGAACACTTCATGGGTACAGCATTTTCTGTTGGAGTGATGAAAATGTTCTGGAACTGGGGCACCTGAGTAACTCAGTCATTAAGCACCGGCCTTTGGCTCAGGTCCTGATCCTGGAGTCCCGGAATCAAGCCCTACATCGGGCTCCCTGCTTCTCCCTGTCTCACTCCTCTTGCTTGTGTTTCCTCTCTTGCTGTGTTTCTGTCTTTAAAAAATCTTGAAAGAAGGGGTGCCTGGGTGGCTCAGTTGGTTGAGCAGCTGCCTTCGGCTCAGGTCATGATCCCGGAGACCTGGGATCGAGTCCCACATTGGGGTCCCTGCTCGGCGGGAGGCCTGCTACTCCCCCTCTCACTCCCCCTGCTTGTGTTCCCTCTCTGGCTGTGTTTATCTCTGTCAAATAAATAAAATCTTAAAAAAATATATTGAAAGAAGAAAGAAAGAAAGAAAGAAAGAAAGAAAGAAAGAAAGAAAGAAAGAAAGAAAGAAAGAAAGAAAGAAAGAAATTTTTCTAGAACTAGAGGTGTGGTGAACTGTTCACTTTAAAATGATTAATTTTACATTATATGAAATTTACCTCAATAAACAAAATTTTAAATGTGAAAAAAAAAAGAATGTGGGAAAATCCATCACAAATTCTTCATTAAGTTTTTTCCGCTGGGTTTACCATAATCTGGGGGTGGTGACCCTATTGTAATCTATCAGCTGTTGAATAAATAGATAATAGTCCTAAATAAAGTGAAAGAAGAAAGTATATTCTGCTTAAGTCATGCAATTTGTTCAATCTACAAGATGAACCAGAGACCTAAATATGATCTTTGCTTAAAATAAGGTATAGCTGAATCTCTACCAATGATTTCATGAACAAGAAAGGTTCTTGCCTCTCTGATACCCATAATTAGAGATAAGGTTTTAATTGCAATTATCCTCAGGAGAGAAACTCACTGGCTTGAATTCACACTAATAAATTACTACTCACAGATTACTTTCTGAGATATTTTGGACTTTGGCTCTAATATGTAGTTGACATAGGGAGAGATTAAGTGGTAGACCAGGGGAAGGGCTACAGTGATCCAAAAAAGAAAAATACATCGGGCGCCTGGGTGGCTCAGTGGGTTAAAGCCTCTGCTTTCAGCTCATCATGATCTCAGGGTCTTAGGATGGAGGCCCGCATTGGGCTCTCTGCTCATCGGGGAGCCTGCTTCCTCCTCTCTCTCTGCCTGCCTCTCTGCCTACTTGTGATCTCTCTCTGTTAAATAAATAAATAAAATCTTTAAAAAAAAAAAAAGAAAAATACATCACACTGAGGGCTAAGAACTATAACAAGGGAGCAGCTATGGACTTATCCAGAAACATCACAATTTTCCCTTTTAACTGGTTCTAGGTCCCATAACATGTGGACAAGAATACATGACTCATCAATTTACTTGGCCTATTTCTTCCTTTGAAATTTTTCATTTTTACAATATGCAGAGTCTTTAGGTTGGCAGCTATTTGGAAATATAGAACATTTGAGCTGAAAAGCACTTAAGAGATAAACATGTCCTATGCCATCTGACTCTGGAAATCCTCCATTTCACACAGAGAGCAGTTGAAAACTTTAGGAAACCTCTCAAAAGAACAAACTCAGGGATCACATTGGTCTTCCTAAGGTAGTTGAAAAGTTCTCCTGTGAAAGGGGTATTACATTTGTTCTCTCTAAACTTAGGAGATCAGAGTCCAAAAACTTGCTAGAGGTCAGAGCATCCCAATGTTGGGAAGCAGTTCTGTTACTAGATATGCTCACTCATGGGCAGAGCAGCACTTAGCCTGGATGCTGCTGATGAATTTCAGCTCTCAAAGAGTTGAAGGATTTGATAACTTCGAGTTTTCTTTGTACTCTGGGATTCTAGAGCTGTGCTATCCAATAGGATAGCCTCCAACTATAGAGCAGTTGAATTGTGGCTAGTCCAGAATGTAAAATACACACCAGATTTCAAAGGCTTGGTACTAAATAACTGTAAAATATCTCATGCTTTTTATGTTCATCATATGTTGAAATAATATTTTAAATCAATTAGGCTAAAATATGTTGTTAAAATTAAGTTCACCTCTTTCTTTTTATTCTTTGGCTACTAGAAAATTTTAAATTACATATGTAACTATGGAGCTAACATTATATTTCTATTGGAGAGTACTATTCTCACTAATTTGAGGCCTTTTCCCAACTGAGGTCCTCATACTTTCCTAAAATTGCTTATTTTCAAGCCAGCTGTGACATGACCCTTTCCCACCTCATGCCTTGAAATTTACCTAAGACCCATCTTTGGAGTAATAGTATTTGGGCACAGTATGACAGGTTTCAAGAACACACTTACTATGAATTTTCAATATGAATGGAAAAGACATTCTTTAACCCTCCAAGTATTTATTAACATAGATTAGTTTATAAGATTGGAAGATTATTATCTCATCTTGAAAACAACATCTGGCTCCAGTTGAATTTCAAAGGTGTTGAATTTGAGAGAATGAAGCAAACTAAAAACTAGGCAGTCAGGGAGAATGAAACTAGTGCTGTAAGAATCATGGCAGAATGATACAACTGGGACTTTATGCTGGATGGTTGTAGAAGGATGAAAGTTTCAGGATGGAGGAAGACTCAGGATGATTGGCTGGTACTAGAAGCCAGTGGTGGGCAAATATTTACAAACAAGCACCTATGCCTCCTTACCCTACTCTGTACAAAGACATTACCAAAACCCTTTGATAAAGATCCACTGCTGGGCAGGAATCCTTCTACTAAATGGTATATGTAGAGTCTCAGTTTTTTCTTTTATAAATGAACTCTTGCATCCAGAGGTTGTTGTAAAGATTAAATGAAATGAGAGGTAGAAGGTGCTGAGTACAGAGTAAATGCTCAGTAAATCATGGTAAGTATGATGTGTATTTCTCTGCCACCTGTAGGCAAATGTTCTACATAGGTAGGCCTGAGGATGTGTTTCTCACAGCTGTCAGTGAGTGAACTTGTGCTTACAGAAAGTAAAATAGCACAGTCCACATTCAAATTAGTTGTGTTGCTAGTACAAAAAGTCAAATACAAATCCATCTGCAAAACTTTGAAATTCAAATTGCTAAAGTGTTCTCTAAACAAAAACTCATTTTATTTTTAAAATATATTTTAAAAAAAAGTAAAATCACTTACCCTGACAGAGCTGTTTTAATTTGGACTGACAGTAGGTTATGTTTTACTATCTAACACTCGGTAAACACTTCAGAAATGCAAACCAAGAGAAAATCCATATTCTTGATTGTTAAAGATATTGGGTAAGCCAAATGGCTTTATTTCCTTTCTCATTACAGACTTATCCTCTAGGAGAAAACTCCTCAGTTGTTAATACTTGAGATTTGTAAGTTATACTTGTCCAACTAGAAATGGTAAGAGTTTATTCATGCATGCATGCATTCATTCATTCATTCATTCATTCATTCAAAGAAACATTTATTTGGTTCTGACACTGACATAAGTGCCAACGAAACATTGGTAATAAAGGGCTAGAGACTCCATGGATGAAGAATGTACAGAGTGCCACAAGACTCAGAACTGTTTTACCTGGAGGTAGGAAATGGGTATGAGTCAAGAAAAGCCTCCGAATATTCAGAGATGGAATAACCCTGAAATGGGGTCTTAAAATAGTTGTGTAGATAATGTGGCTTTGAAGTGGGTTGAGCAGAAAGGGGATGGACAAGTAAGAAAATGAGTAAGGTAAGTCCAAAAGAAAAGGCATTGGGCAAGGTGAAAAGAGAGCGTATGTAAAGCATGTGTCTGTGTAGAGAGAGGAATACGTCAAGTACAGGTAAGAGGTGAACCTGAAGAAACCTAGGGTGACATGGCATCTGGGCTTTATTGGGCCCCCTAAGGAGTATGGACCTCATCTTCCAACCAATAGGGAGCTTTTGAAGGCAGTTCCCTTCAGCTACCTTGTGGGAGATAGACTGCAGAGTGAATAACTGAAAGCAAGAGCATTTTAATAATCCAGGGAAGTCAGGAGCTGGGGCAAAGGAGAGCAACAGATACATATCACAGATGCTGAGGAGGTCCAGTCTAGAAGACTGTCAACTGGTTGGCTTATGAGAGTGCAAGAAAGAGAGGAAGCTAGAATGACCTCTTCCACACACAGGATTCTGACTTGAGTAAATAGGTAGACGGTATTATCATTTCCTGGATGGAGGTAGAGAAAGTACTGGCTTTATAGGAAAGATAAGTGCAATTTTGGCTCTGTTGAGTTTGAGCTGCCTCTAAGTGACATCTGAGGGAAGAGATCTTGAAGGAAACAGTTGGAACTTAGGGGAAAAGTCTAAGGGCAGGGATATAAATATAGGGGTATTCAGTACCCAGGCAGAAGGTGGAACCATGGATATGGAAGACATTACCAGAAAAGAATAATAATAAGAAAAACCCAGGGACCCTAAGGGACAACAGCATTTGAGGATGGGGTGGAGAGGAATCATCAGAGAGAGAGAAGAATTAGAAGGTGCTGGTGTCATGGAAACCAAGAGCAGAATCTCAAGAAGAAAGGAGTGATTAATGGAGACAAGTGTTATATAAAAGTCAAACAAGATGAAGCCAAAGAGTCCTTTGTGTTTAGCAATTAGTGTCAAGTGCTCCATACCAGACCATTTCATTGGAATTGTAGGCTGGGCCGGGGGAAATTGTCATAGGGGAGATTAAGGGGCTAAAATGGAAACCACAGCCATGAAAATATAGTAGATAAATGTAGTTAGAAGTACAAATGTTAAATATAAAGGATCCTTTGTGGATCTTATCTAGGGAAGCGAAGAGAAAGGGAAGGACTAGGGTAAGAAGAGAAGAAAGACAAGGTTAAAAGAGAATGTAAAAGAAAAGACAGACCTGAGCATTTTCATGGGCCACAGGAATGGACCAGTTCATAGAGAAAAGGACAGGACAATACAGAGCAGAAATAACTTGGAACAAACTCCTGGAGGAGATAGTTCAGATGAGGAGCACAAGAGGAAGGACCAGCAGTACACTGGGAAAAGGCTGCCTTTGTCTGAAACTGGAGGACATGAGAGAGGTGGGACAGGCTCAACCTTCTCTCATAGGTCAGGTTCCAGAAGGTCTACTGGCAGAGGAGGGCTTGAGGGGAGTGAGGAAGGTTTAGGAGGGCAGATGTGGAAGTGACAAATGACCACTGTCATGATGATTGGAATTAAACCCTCTAAATGGGGGGCAGATGGGTGACTCAGTTGGTTGAACGACTGCCTTCGGCTCAGGTCATGATCCCGGAGACCCGGGATCGAGCTCCGCATTGGACTGCCTGCTCAGCAGGAAGCATGCTTCTCCCTCTCTCACTCCCCTTGCTTGTGTTCCCTCTCTCGCTGTGTTTCTCTCTGTCAAATAAATAAATTAATTAATTAATTAAAAAAAATAAACCCTCTAAATGAAAAAGAACATTCTGTAAGACATGAAAAAGGAATTTGTTTAGGCCCACCTGGGAGTGCTTTTCCTCTGAAGAGATAGCCAATTTATTTTGAATTTCTTTGCCCTTTATTTTTCACACTTCTATGCTCATTTTAATTAAATTGGCTTTTATTCCTGTGGATAATCAAGGAATATTCTGGGATGAAGCCTGTCACAGCATGTAAAAAAGTTGCACTAATTTCTTCCTGTGGATCGAGTAAGCAGCCACCAAGGGCTCATCATCACTCTGTCTATTTAGGTGACACAATTGTTCTCATGGTAGAGAATTATAGTTAAGTTTGGTTTGGCAATCCCCAGAGGTTGTCAAGGATCCTTATGAAAGGAGCAAGCCTCCTGGTACTGAGGGAAACAGGTCTGCTCTGTGTAACGGTATTGTGGTGGACAAGCTCTGACCAAAAAGGGCACAACATCTCCTTTGGAGACCAGATCAAGGAGCCATGCAAGATGCTATCTGGGCTTGTCGGTCTCAAAAAAAAAAAAAAGATTGTCTTGGAACAATTTGGGCAGGAAGACAATAGAATTCTTTATTTCTTGGCACAGGAATGAATGAATCTTTATCCCAAATGCATAGCAGGCTGTAATCCAAGGACAATAAATGGTGAGACCAGCATTCCAGGAACAATCACAAGCTTTCTCTGTGTGCTCACAGTGAAAACAGTCCCACAGGGCCTCAAAGAGACATGTGGACTTCTTTTTCTCCTCTTAAGTAAACAAAATTAACAGAGAACAAGCATTTCCTACAGCTGTGGATGCCCAGAATTTCTTCCTACCCTATTCCAACCCTGACCCCAACCCAAAGGGCCCTCATCTTTTCTGGCTTAAAGCAGTGTGTACACATAATGACGTACATGTAGTGACCTTGCCATTAAGCGTGAAGTTATCTGGGCACCCCATTTGAAGAGCAAGGTTGAAATAGTCTCCAAAGCATAAGGAACTTTCCTAAACCCCTTGTACCTCATTGCCTTTTCCTTATTCTTTGAAAATAAATGCATATATTTTTAATAAATCCCAATATTGATCATGTATGCTTATAAAATAGATAAACTTGGGAAGGGTCAGACAGCTTTCAATGAGAAAGTATGCATTGAGATATTTTGAGTTGTAAGCTCTTCAATGCATTGTAAAAATTAGTTTTTGTTTATAGAAATAAGTGAATTTTGTCTTCTGGCACAAAGGGACATTCCAGTATTCCTTTAGCTTAGTTTCCAACCCTGAAGGAGAATTTCATTTAGTTTTATGCTAAAAACTAGCCTGTAAAAAGCTGGTGCTGGTCAGGATGGGACCTGGAATCAGCTGCCCGTTTGTTTTCTGTTTCCTGTCAGGCTGGCATAATGCCATCCCCATAAAAAGTCTTTTCTCTGTAGAGGCCGGCAAGGCTCTCTGTAGAGTCACCTCTTACCACTTTTCAGAAATCACTCCTGAGTCAGGGAATTGCAAATAAAGATTGTTCCACATCACATGATCCCCTCCTCCCACAAACATCCCTCTCTGAATCTCATGGTTTACATTTTCCCACAAGGTCAAGTCAAGGACATTTGGTCACATGCAGAGTTATGGAAGTAATAGCACACATAGGGCTGGCCATGCAACAAATTCAGAGATTAAAAATTTCTCTAATTCCATGTAGGATGTTACATGGGACTGATTCTCTTTGACAGACAGCTGCCTTTTCCCAGAGCAAGATCAAAGTGGGACCAATCCTTTAGGGCAGACAATTCCAATTCAGTTTTATGAAATTTCTTCCCTGACTGGACCTACTGTTTGCTAAACACAAAATTCACAAAAGAAATTGAAAAGCAGGTCTGGGCCTGAGGAATCTTACAATCCATACAAAAAGGAAACACACACACCCATGAAAGAATTTGTTGATTCATTTACCCAATTAACATATTTTATTAAGAATCTACATTGTCCCAAGAACTGTATAAGATACTAGAGAACAAATAAGTCTTGATCCTATCCTTAAAAAGCCTGCAGTCCTGTGGTGCCTGGGTGCCTCAGTTGGTTAAGCAACCAACTCTTGCTTTTGGTTCAGGTCATGATCTCGGGGTCATGAGAACAAGCCCCATGTTGGGCTTCATGCTCAATCTGTTTGAGATTCTCTCCCTCTCCCTCTGCTCCTCCCCCACTTCTCTCTCCTTAATAGGTAAACAAATATTTTTTAAAAAATATCTTGTAGCCTAGCTAATGGAAACAAGTTAATCAGTAAATGTAACTTCTATTAAAAAGGAATGTGTCAGAGTCAGTGGTGGCTGGAAATGTTTAGGGACCAAAATGACTTGGACATCCAGTCAAGCTGTAGGAGGTCATTACAGAAGAGATGAGCAAGTACAACAGAGATCAGGGCAAACTACATGGAAAGATAAGATTTGATGTAACTCTTAAAGAATGGTGGCCATTCCAGGAAGAAAGACCATCTGAGATTATGAGGACAGCAGTTCCCAGGACAGGGTGGAGAGAGTCACAGCTGGAGTGAATTACTATGCACACTTGCAATTCTTTTACACAGCAAAACATCCAGCCCCACACTGAAGCAATTGACCACAAAAAGTTCATCAGTGAAATGATGATTAAAATATAATGCAGACATATATAATTCATCCAACTTTGCCACTTTTTTGCTGTACATCTTTAGATCAGTTATTTAAACTCTCTGAGACTCAGTGGCCTTGTTTGAAATGACTAGATAGGATTGCTGTGAGGACTAAATGAGTTATACATGAACTATGTTAAAATGGTACCTGACACATGGTATGTGTTAATAAATAGATATGATTATTAAATACAGAATAAGCACTAGAGGAATATAATAATAATGTCTTTCTTTTATCGACTGCTTGCTATTTGCCAGAGAAGGTACTACATACTCTGCAAGTTATTAGATAATTTTATGTAGACCAAAATATTAACAAGGGTATCTCTGGGCAATGGAGGCACCAAGAGATGGCTTAGAAAGATTTTTCCCCTACACTTCTTAAAACTTCCATTAGTGCCTGTTTCAAGTCAGTAAGTTTGATGCAGAGCTTCAGGCAAGGATTACAGCATATGTCATACATGGAAGGAGTCCTCAGGAGGAAGAGAGAGAGAGAAGGGGACAGGGCAGGGAAAGGAGCTAGACAAGGATGTGGCTTCACTGAGGATCTAGATTTAGCCTCACCCCAAAGGAAGCACTAGGGTGTGAATTGTATCATAGAGTCAATTCTGCCTTGTGGCAAGGAGACAACCTTTTTTACCTGTTAGTCATTGGCTGCAGGCTGTCCCTGCGATGAAGGTGCAAGACATAACCTCCCTTGTGATCCCAGTCTGGACAGCACAGTTCTCTGGAGAAGGGAGCATCTTAACTGTTAGATGTTCACACTCACAGCAGCTGAGTTAGATACACCAGGTAAAGGGGATCCAAGACCTGCATAGCAAACCATCCCAAACTTAGTACCTGAAAACAACAGCCATCATTTATTTTCTTTAAAATCTAGAATTTGAACAAGGTTTTTCTGGGACAGTTTGTCTCTGTGCTCCATGCTATCAGCTAGGGTAGCTTGAAAACTGGGGGTGACTTGCCTGGAGGTGGAACCAGCTGAGGATACTCATCATGATTCAATTTAAAGAAAACGTCTCACAAATGAAACTTTAACATACTTCCCTAGTTGTCAACTTCCAACAAATCCATCATCTTTGAGCTCCTCCAGCACAAAACTTCTGATGCCACTACTATTCTGAATGATGGAATTATGATGAACTATTATTTTCTAATAATAATAATATGCCTTCTTACAAAGAAATATCATGATATATAAAGTGCATAGATTTAGAAAAAAGTTATAAAAATAATGCACTGATGGGGGGCACCTTGGGTGGCTCAGTTGGTTGAGCGACTGCCTTCGGCTCAGGTCATGATACCGGAGACCTGGGATCGAGCCCCGCATCGGGCTCCCTGCTCTGTGGGAAGCCTGCTTCTCCCTCTCTCACTCCCCCTGTTTGTGTTCACTCTCTCACTGTGTTTCTCTCTGTCAAATAAATAAATAAAGTATTTACCAAAAAAAAAAAAATAATGCACTCTTGGGATATGGCATTGGCAAAGTATTGTTAAACTTTCTAGCTGAACTAGAATTGTAACAAATAAGAAGATTGCTCTACCCACTGTGTGTCAAGAATAAAGTTCCCTTTGTTGAGACAGTTGTCTTTAATTTTTAATTGTTTTTTTAGTTTGATTAGAAATTAATTCATGCTATGTCAGTCAATATTGATTGCCTATACAAAATTCTCCATCGTTTCCTTTTAGCTTACTTTATCTTTTTTATTGAAAAATTTTTGGGGGTGCCTGGATGGCTCAGTGATTAAGTGGCTGCCTTCGGCTCAGGTCATGATCCTAGGGTCCTGGGATTGAGCCCCACATCAGGCTTTCTGCTCAGTGGGAAGCCTGCTTCTCCCTCTCTCACTCCTCCTGCTTGTGTTCCCTCTCTCACTATGTTTCTCTCTGTCAAATAAGTAAAATATTTTTAAAAAAAGAAAAGAAAAAGAAAATAGTTTAAGTTGGGGCTCTAGTCAAAAAGTTAAAAATCAACAGAGTATAAAAGTACATGCAATGAAAAGTTTTCTTTCTACCTCTGTCATTGGCCCAGTTCCCACCAATTTTCTTAGCATATCTTTCCAGTTTTGTTGCATATCCAGCAAATATAAAAATAGGTTTTCCTTTCTCTCTCCCTTTTACACAAACAGGTTATTTTTCACACTATAACATACACAGCTTAGTTGGATACTTGTATCTTGGAGATCTTTTCATACAAGTTCACAGGCGTGCATATATCTGTGATACATGTAAACATACTGGATTGTCCTCCATAAAATTTGGCCAACAGAACATATTTTCAAACATGTATTTTTAGAACTGATGGGTGAAAAAAAGGTATCTTTGTGTAATTTGATTTCTATTTATCTTACTCAGAGTGATGATAAGCATTATTTTATATGTTCAAGAGTCCTTTGCATTTCCTATTTCTGAACTACCCATTCTTCTTTTTTTACTTGTAATTCTATTGGATTATTGGTCTTCTTTTTGTTAGTTTCTAGGAGCCCTTTATATGTTAATGAAATTAGCACTTTGTCAGGGATATAAATCCTATTCTGCCTCTAAACACCAACTTTGTTTAGATACTAGACTACTTCAAACATTCTTTACTATAAAAAACTTGGAACATAAAAAAAGAAAAAAATAGTTAGCATAATCCCACACAAGAGATCTCAGAGTTGAATTAAACACAAAACTTTTTTTGACCTATTTCTTTAAAGAGATGACAGTTGCAGGGGGAAAAGAAAAGGAAGGGAATATTTACTGAGCACCTGCTAACACCTCTACTAATAGTATTTTATTCACGTAATCCCATTTATAGTGCTCACAACAGCCCTATTTGGCACTTTATTTCCATTGCATAGCTAAGGAATTTGAAGCTCAGACAAGTTTAAAAAAAAAAAAAAAAAAAGCAAAAAACAGACCAAGATCATAGAGCTAGTAAGAGGTAGAACTGGGTTTCCAACTTGGATCTCACAGACCCTGGGGTTCCTTCCCTTTCTGTGGTTTCTGTTGCTTCCTTGCCACCTGTGTTTTAGAGTCGGCTGTTACATCCTTGAGGATCCATAACAATGAAATAACAACCAACATAATGAAGAGGATAACCATCTTAAGAAAGATGACAAAGACCTCGTTGTTGTTTTGAATACCACTAGAATTCATTCACAGTTCTGGAACATTCAGAGGTCTGGAACTGTCACATTCATCAGGAAGTAAGGCCCAGCTGCTGCTGGCTCCTGGCCATGTGTCATTTGTCAGTGTTCCCTGGGGTGCCTGCTTCATGTTAAAATGCTGGCAGTGTGCCTTCCTCCACTGTATAATTGTACTGGCCATAGTGAGGCTGACTAAATCCTCTTGATGCTTCTGCTAATTCCACGGGCCCTGCAGGCTAGAGGAGCCCAGAAACAGAACAGGGCACACCCAAAAGTGCCATCCAAAGGCTGGAGGCTCCTTTGGTTACTTAACATGAGTAAACATTTCACTGTCAAATTGTCAACATGAAAATACTGGCAGAGCTTTCTTCAGGGCTAGAAGAGAATGTAAGAACTGGAACTGACATTGATATTTCCCTAATATGGTGTTTCCCATGATGCTTGGAAAGCTCTGAGATGATGGAGGAGGTTTCCATAAAGGCCTCTGTGGGGGATCAGGAAACACTTAACAGGTGAGAGTCTTGGTTTCACACCATAAGTTCAACCAGATCAGATCTACTTCTGCCTATAACTGCTCCGTTAAGAGTTATTTGGAGAAAGGGCTCCCTGCTGAAATAAGTGTGAAAACCCCTTCAGTTTACTGGTGTAGAACCTGAGGCTCAGGAATGGCTTGATGCACCCAATCACCTGGGAAGTCAGTGGCTTAGGGGCTGACTCCTCAGCCAGATCTCTTTCCACTGCCTGGGCTCCATTATCACACGGAGTCCTCCTGTTTGTTTGTACTGGGTCCTCATTCTTAAGAATTTGCAGCAAGCTATTCCCCAGACCCTCAGTTATAAGTCAACTCACTCTGAATTCTCCAAAGCCCCTCTGGGAAGCAGGCTTTCAGTAAAAATGTTGTGGGCTACTCCCTACACCATGGCAGTCACAACACATCCTACCCTCTGTTGGAACCAGAAGCAAAGGAAAGATGTGCACACCTATGTACACTTACCAAAATATCCTCCTGGACTTTGAGCCCAGTGGAAACACTGGTAAAAGCTCTCCAATTAAAAGACATGACCTGTACATAAAGTCGTGTAATGCTCAATCTGTTGGCTCACCATTATCAATCACCATAAACCCACAGGGGAGATGCAACAGCATGCAGACCAAGGACCCCAGGGCTGAGGGGAAATGACATCCCTGCAGCACAGTGACTCAGGGTTGCAAAACAAGCAACTAGCAACAGCTTGTTTTCTTGTAAAATTTTGGGATTTTGTTCATCGTGGATTTTTTTCTCTCTCTTTTTAAAAATTATGATCAGTTAGCCAACATATAGTACATCATTAGCTTCCGTGTGGTGTTCAACAAATCATTAGTGGCGTATAACACCCTATGCTCATCACAACATGCCCTTTTTAATGCCCATCATCTGGCTACCCCATTCCCCCAACCCCCTTCCACTTGTAATCTTCAGTTTGTTCCCAGAGTCCAGAGTCTCTCGTGGTTTGTCTCCCTCTCTGATTTGTTCCCATTTAGTTTTCCCTTGCTTCCCTTGTGGTCCTTTGTGCTATTCTTTATGTTCCACATATGAGTGAAGCCATATGATAATTTTCTTTCTCTGCTTGACTTATTTCACTTAGTGTAATCCCCTCCGGTTCCATGCATGCCAATGCAAATGGTGAGTATTCATCCTTTCTGATTTTGAGGACTATTCCATTGTATATATGAACCACATCTTCTTTATCCATTCATCTTTTGAAGGGCATTTTGGCTCCTTCCACAGTTTGGCGCTTGTGGGCATTATTGCTATGAACATTGGGATGCATGTACCCCTTCCTTTCACTACATCTGTATTTTTTTCATGAAATGTGATTAAGTATTGTGTTAAAATTTCTGGTTTTGATTAAAATAATTCTTGGTTATTTGATTCTTGATTCTTGAGGGGTTTTTTGGCACTCCCTCAAATTTTATGCCTCACTCAACTGATCTTACCCCAGGGCTCCTGCTCAATTGCACAATCTCAACAGCATTTCCCACCCAGGGCTTCCAGACCCACTCTGGTCATTTAGAGAACCTAGTATACAAAAGCCCATATAGCCAGCCTGTATTTTATCTCACGTGTCCTCCTGGAAAATCTGAAGGCCCATACTTTTATTTTTTTAGTAGAAGCTTCCAGAATAGTGTGTTGTGTTTTTTTTTTTTGACACTGATGTATAGTTGGCATAATATTATATTAGTTTCAAGTGTACAACATAGGGATTCAACAGTTATACATTACCAAATGCTCACCAGGATCAATATAGTCACCATACATTATTACAATATTATTGACAATATTCTCCTATGCTCTGCTTTTCATTGCTGTGATTTATTTACTTTATAACTGGAAGTACCTCTTAATTCCCTTCACCTGTTTCACTCATCCCTCCATTGCCCATCCATTCTGGCAAACAACAGCTTAATCTTATCCATATTCTTATTTTACTCTTTTTCTCAGCCTCTCCACCCACTCCCACCAGCTCCAATAAGGAGTTCTCACTCAAATCACAATTGTTTTAAAAAAGATTTATTTACTTATTTTGGAGAGAGAATGTGTGTGAGCAGAGGAAGAGGGGGGACTCTCAAGGAGACTCTCCACTGAGCATGGAGTCCACCGTGGAACTTGATCTCAAGACCCTGAAATCATGACCTGAGCTAAAACCAAAAGTCAAATGCTCAACTGCCTGAGCTCCTAGGTGCCCCTCAAATCATAATTCTTTTTGTAAAGGGTTATATTCTCACTCTACCTAGCAATACCTCCTCTTGTGCATGCTGAATCAGAACCAGGGCAAGACTTGCTTACCTTTAGGACTGAGTCAGATATAGACACTCTAGAAAATTATTTGAAGGAGTTTCCAATATGTTCACACATTATTTGAAGTTCCCAGTTTAATTTATATCCCCTAAACTTCTTTAGGCATTAAGATAACTTGTTTAGACAAAAATAACATGGAATTTGGGTCTTGCTTAGTATGGACTTGTCAGGCACCTTCATTCCTTCACAGCTATTGATTTTGAAATGACCAATGCTGACTTGGAAATTGTATGCTAATTTAGTATGCGGTCTGAATAAGCAAAGGGATTGGTAGCAGGTGACTTGTGCAACTCCCCCTAATCTGCAATACTCCAACACAAATGCAAAAACACCGGGTTGAAGAGGCTCAAGACTATTGTTTTGCTCTTTTCTTTCTTCCAGCAGTATCTTAGAAACGTAGTTAGCAATATGCTTAGCTATTTATTTACCCATATCAGTCCAAAGTGTTGGTTGTGGTTGGGTGTGACTGGCACTCACCTCCCAAAGCCTTGCCAGCCTCCTCTCAGTCCCAGGACAACCAGCTGCAGAAATCAAGCTTAAAGCACCAGTGCCCTGAGCTTCTCACACATTTCCCAACTTCCACTCCAGTGACTCCGCCTATTTTTGTTTACATGTCTACAGTTATGTTCACATCCTTAAATCTGGGATATCCCTTCTGAATTCTATTTCTTTCCTTCTTGTTCTCATTAAGGCCAGAAGGAGTCAGGTCTCTGGGGAGCAGTTATCAATGCTCACAGCTGGATTTTGCTACCCTCTTGTTCTGTGGTTATAATCTGAGACTGCTGTTGGATGGCTCTGAACATCTGCTTTGGAATTCATATCTGAACCAAATGAAGTTAATTTGGAATTTCATTTTAATTTATTTATTGCTTGTTCGGTCCATACCTTGTGCATTATGTTTTTAGTGTTTGTTGTAGAGATTACAATATACATTCTTAATCTGTCAAAACCAACTTCAAGATAATTTCATACTACTTCATATGAAGTATAGAAATCCATATCGCTTATGTTATAGTTCTGATATGTATACATCTACATACATTATAAGTTTTGGGGTTTTTTAATACGTAGATGATGTTTTTCTATTTCTTCATAGATCCAATTATTTGTGGATTATATCCCAGACATTATAAAAAATATGTTATGGAGAATCTGGAATCTGTTATGTTCCTCTGAAGAGTATTGATGTTTTAGTCAAGTCAGTTCCTGTGCACACATGACTCAGAGATCAGTCAGAGATGTAGGCAGTTTAGAAACCAGAATCTGGGGCTCTCCTAGATTTCCTAGGCTTTTCTAGTTTCTGGGGCTTTCCCTGTCTAATCCTTTCTTTTTCGGGATTTTCTCTTCTTCAAGTCATTAAGATATCATTTATCACTTGCTCTATTCACCCCACAAGCCACAGACTGGTATTTGTTCTCAGGTTGACAGCTGTTAGAAAAAAGGGCAGGAAGGTAATGTACCCAGGGCCCTTCACTTTGTCTACAAATCAACTTGTTTACACTATCTGTGCACTTTTATTCACTCTCTAGTGCCTTCAAGTAATTGGATTTTTTCCAATATCTTTTGTCCAGAGTTCACAATTTTTATCTTTATGAGAGTTGGCTCAATAGGAGCTACTTAGCCAAACCAGAAACAGAACTCTCTCAAGTGATATTGGGTTAATAATTCTTTTAATGTGAAAATGACATAGGGCAAATGGAGTAATAATTTGAAGTTTTATTAACAACCTGCTGATATTTTCAGCTTCATAAATATTTTTAGAACAGCTGCAAAGTTTTAGGCATTGTGAAAATTCCTGAATATACATAAATAAAGCCCAGCCTTTGAAGCAGGTTACACTTTTCTTCCAGTTAAGAGAGAAATAAAATCTTTCTTTCCTCCTGGCCTATTAAATGTGAGCCATCTAATTGCCTTCTCTGGGAAAAGAGGGGTTAAATTCATAACCACAGCTGACAGAGATGGTAGAAAGAAACAACTCTGTATCAGGTGTATCCTTGTCTGTGCTATTTTACTTTCCCTCAAACCAACCCCAATGATGCCATTGATGCTCTGTTCTCTACCCTTTTATTACAGATGAAAAAAATGATATACTGAAGGGTTCAGTGTAACTCGTCTATTAGTCTTATCACTAGTAAACAGAGGGATTGCCTCTGAACTCTTGTTTCCACTCCCATTAACCAAACTGGGAGATATCTGGTCTCTACCTCACCCTTCCTATCTGACTCTGAGCACATCAAGGAACTTCCATTTCCTCTTTTAAATATAGACCTTACCTATACCCTTGGTACCTACCCCCACCCTTCTAAGATAAACTAGATGGATTAAGAACCTTTCAAATAGCTACACTTCAAATGACATGAGGATGAATTGTCTCCAAGGTCCGTGGCTTTAGTCTAGGAACCTCTAAGTTCAGACAATCTGTGGACATTACCATGGTAGGTCTTTCTCTGAACTCTATGGCCCTTCTTGTCTTCCAGTGACACCATCTTTCAGTCTTCTCTCTGCAAGGATTGCCACACCACTATGTAACAGTGGTGTTCAATAATAATAGAGAAGAACAACAATACCTTGTGTCTAAAGCAAGCATTTTGTTTTCTCAACTCCTCTTGTAGATATTCTTTCATTTGATCTGCACAGCACTTTGGGGTAGCCTCCTTTATACTTTCTCCTTCTAATGAAATACTAATTACGTTTTTCAAAAATTTTTTTAACAAGAACATTATTTCTATTTTAGGAAGCCAAGTTTTGTGTGCCAAAGAACACAAGATCCCTGTGAGAGTCTCCGTCCCTCAAAGTCAGGGTTTAATTCCTGTTTTCTCCGTATCCCAGTCACCTAGCCCTGTATTTATAACATAATCACTGAGAACTTGAGATATTCTTGTAATAATAAATCTAATGTTTATTAAGTTCTAATCTGATATCTCATTTTATAAATGGTATATAAACAAATGTCCAAAAAATCCAGGCTCCAATTCCAACCCTGCGACTCGTCAGTGTTGTGGTTTTAGTTAAATCAGTCAAACTCCCTGGGATTCTGATTCCTTACACGTAAACTCTGAGCAACAGTCCAGGATTGTGAGATGTGACATTACATTTCAAGAAAACCTAGTACAGTATCTAGGCCAGTGTGCTCTCCAAAATACCAATTCTCTGGTTTTTAAGTGAGAAGAATGGCATTTCCCCCACACTTTTAAAGATGTTAAAGATGAAGGCCCAGGGGCACCTGGGTGTCTCAGTCGTCAAGTGGCTGCCTTCGGCTCAGGTCATGATCTCATGATCCTGGGATTTAGTCCCGCATCAAGCTCCCTGCTCACCAGGAAGCCTGCTTCTCCCTCTCTCCCTCTGCTTGTGTTCCCTCTCTAGCTGAGTTTTCTCTGTCAAATAAATAAATAAAATCTTTAAAAAGACAAAAAAACAAAGGCCCAATCAGGTTAATTTGTCGAAGGAACACAAAAGTTGGCAGTGACAAAGATTTCCCTCGGCTTTCTCTCCACTTTCCATTAGACCGTGGCTGCCCTAATCCTGACTCACTTAGGAGGTACTTAACAAATAAATAATAACAATGATAAATGAATAAATAAATAAATGAATAAATAAATAAATAAATAAAATTCGGTGCCACATGTGAAGACCCTGGTATCTGCCAGGCACTGTTGGTCTCTACACTCACTTTATTCAAACAGTAACAGTGACTGCAAGATAGTTGTCACTGTGCCCGACTTACAGATGAAAACAAAAAAGAAGATTTTGAAAAGTTAACCACTTGGCTCAAGGGTGCAAAGTCAGTAAATGGCAGATCTGGGATTTGAACCCCCATTCCAAGACTTATGAGCTCTTTCAATTGATTTTACTCACTTTATACTACCTTTCCAAACAGAAATGAACTATGTGGAAATGTGACAAATTATTGGGAAAATTTATACTGTGCAGTCACTTCATGCCATGTGATCCAAGGACCAAAAAAAAAAAAAAAAAAAAAAAAATCCCTCATTTATTTTCTGTCTGATTGGTGCAATTCTTTTTTTTTTTTTAATTTTATTTATTTATTTGACAGAGAGAAGCAGAGCTGGAGAGAGAACATAGCACGGGGAGTGAGAGAGGGAGAAGCAGGCTTCCCACTGAGCAGGGAACCCGATGAGGGGCTCGATCCCGTGACTCTGGGACCATGACCTGAGCCAAAGGCAGATGCTTAACTGCTGAGTGTAATTCTTAAGTAGTTGGTCACGCAGTGCTATTTTATTTAAAATATTTTGTTTATTTATTTGACAGAGAGAGATCACAAGTAGGCAGAGAGGCAGGCAGAGAGAGAGGAGGAAGCAGGCTCCCTGCTGAGCAGAGAGCCCAATGTGGGCCTGGGTCCCAGGACCCTGAGATCATGACCTGAGCTGAAGGAAGAGGCTTTAACCCACTGAGCCACCCAGGTGCCCACGTAGTTCTTTCCTTTCAACTCATAAGGCACAGAGCAGAGGGAGAAGTTCAGCTCAATAGTGATGGGCAAGGTGAGTCCTGTGTAACAAGTCCACCAAATGAATACTAAAGGCCCAGGGGCTTCAATACTGATCCAGGAGGAACCCACTGGACTGCATCATTTTGGTATAAACATGGCTTTGTACTCGAAAGAAACAGATGCCCCCGGCAAGCTGTTTCAGAGATGGAAGCTGGTCTAATGTGCCTGCTTGGGAGGGTGGACTCCCAGCTGATGTATTTGGTTGTTCTTGGCTCTACGAGCAAATAGCCATGAGGGAGTGATTGCTGTGCCTTCCATAACTTGGCAACCAAAGCTCCTGGGGGTTCACTGCGTGTTTTTGATCCCAACAGCAACTTTCAGTTCTCAGGAGAGAGAAGGGCAGAGAGGCAAAGAAGACAACCAGGTGTGCGGAAAGAAGAAAACCTTCTGTCAAGCCAAAGATGGATGACTCATTGTCAGATGACCCCAAAAAGTCACACCCAAGACAAATGAGATCTCGTCTCAACTTTCACATGATCCCCACATGGATTCACATGTTCTACTCAGAGCTGCAGATGGAAGCTCTTCCCATGTAGAAACCTAGATAGAGACGTTTGAGTAGCCATGTTTACCTGCTTTCAAGCTCATTCCCTTCCTGCCGTGTTTGTGGCAGAGGTGGAATATGGGCACTGGCGGGGAACATACCAATGCTGAGTTCTGTCCGAAGGGTATAGACCGACCAGTGAAGCAATGAGAGGCAAATCAGCTATAGCGGGAAACGCAAGAGGATGCTTCCAAACCTATTACCTTTATAAACTGGGGCAAAATCCTTAGCTTGTTGGTGGCAGCAGAATCCAGGCTGAGTAACAAATCCCAGAAGACATGGGTTCTAGCAGAAACTCCTCCAGTATCCAGCTTTCAACACTGGGGCTCCGTCTCCTAAAATCTGGCTTTTGGGCTCCCGTCACAGAAAACATAGGCAGGCAGCACAACAGGATAAAAAGCACACCACCTTCAGGCACAAAAGGCCTTGCAGAAAGTCCTTTAATCTCACATAGCTGACCCCAGGCAAAAGTCATTCTTCAGCAATTATTTATACAGCATTTACCAGGCTCTGGGAATATGGCAGAGAGAAAAACAGACCAAATTCCTGTTCTCAAGGACCTTACACCTTTAGAGAGGCACAGAGATCATCAGAAAAGAAACAAATATGTGAACATGGGATGCAATGCCAGATAGTAATAAGCCCATGAAAAATTAAATAAAGCAGGAAAGGGAAAGAAGGAGGGCTTGCCATGTTAGTTAGAGCAGCCAGATGCGAATGAGACCAGCCTCAGAAACGTATTGTGGAAAAGGAACACAGACTGTATTTTAGCAGATGACAGCATAGCACTGAAAGTTTGAATGCCTCAGAGGACTACTTCCCATAAGGTACGAGTAGGGTTTTCAGGCTATGTCCATGACTGAGAAATAAGGCTCAGCATGCCTTCTGCTGTCATTTCTCTTCCCCTGAGTCCTTTCAATGCTGCCTTCTTAGGTTTTGGGGATTTTTGGTTTGATTTGGTTTTTCCCCCCATTCCTACAGGGGGAACTTGAACTCTAGGAGCAGGAAGTTAATGGATGTAAAATCTTTGTGGAGCAATGGTATTTGCTACCACTAATGAGCATCCGTGGTTCATCGCTGTTCTTCAGCATTGAGGCCTCAGCACAGGACTCCAGGTTTGGAGGCGTGGGGCCTGTTGGTTTTGAAGAGGTTTGTCCACCAGGTGGTAGAAGCTTCCCGTTCAGGAAATGAGCCCTGAAGCCATCAGGCCAGTGGACTCCATCTGCCCCGAGCACAGCAAAGGGCTCCTCTGTGCAGCCGCATCACAGCCCAGGACATGCTTGCAGGTAGCATTACCCAGACCCTGCTCTAGCCTGACTCTTCGGCTCAAGGTTCTGACTTACATGTCTGCACATTCATGGATTTTAGGGGTTTAAAAGGAAGGAAATCATCTGAGACCTGACTCTTTCTCATCAAAAACAAAACTCTCTGTTTTGCTCAAGTGTGACTCAATTTATACATTTCTCGAGGGTTTCCACCTCCATGTTAGGGCAAAGCTTGCCTGGGGCCTATACAATGTTGGACAAACAGGTTACAGATCATTCTCCGTTGTCATAGATAGCATTATAGGAAATGATAAAATAAGGAAAACATTTTAAATGTTTCTGGCTGTCCTGTCATTAGACACTTTCCAAAGTAATTTGAATCTTGTCCCCTCTGTTTCTCACCTAAAACATTGTGTTGAATGAACTTTACCCTAAAAATCCATGTTCACCAGCTTCCCCTAGCCATCCTCACCCTGCTGACCATGCCCTTCTGTAGTCTCTATTGTCATTGAATCCATGGTGAAGAGAGTCGAACAGAAAAGACAGTATGTGACTTCAGGGGCTAGATCAGAAAAGACACTGCAGCTCCCACCTCAGCCTCTTAGATTACTCACTCTGGGGTAAGGAAGCCGCAATGCCATAAGAATACTCAAGGAGCTCTCCAGAGAGGCTCACGGGAAGAACAGCTGGAGCATCTCACCTATAGGGAGGCATAGAAATGAGCAGCCTTGGAAGTGGGTCTTCTGGGGTCACCTGGGTAGCTCAGTCAGTTAAGCGTCTGCCTTTGGCTCAGGTAATGATTCCAGGGTCCTGGGATCAAGTCCCACATCAGGCTTCTCCCTCTCCCTCTGCCTCTCTCTCTCTGTCTCTCATGAATAAAAAAATAAAATAAAATAAAATAAAAATAAATAAAGATCTTAAGGAAGTGGATCCTCAACCCCAATCAAGCCTTCCAGTGACTGCAGTCCTGGTTAACACCTAAGTAAAACTGAATGAGAAACCCTGATCCACTACCCAGAGGAGCCACTCCTGAATTTCCAACCCACACTAACCGTAAGAGACAATAAATGATTATTATTTCAAGCCACTAGGTTTGGGGTAATTTGTTACACAGCAAGAGATAACTAATACAAACCTATTCTGAGTTACCAGGATTGCAGGGGCAAAAGTACCGTCTGTTAAACCTATTGAAATTGGGTTCCAATGACCACTTTAGCATTTTGCCGAACACTACGGCAGCAATTTTCAGAGAACTGTTATCTGAAATTGGCTTTAGATTTGCAGTACTAGTAAAGACCCAATCTCTACCTTGATGACATTCTTGGGGATCCTCAGGGAGTGAACCTTCTAAGCACTGTTGCTGAGCATAATCTTACAGATACATTGGGTTTCATGTTGTGTTTACACTCTGTCAATGTATTGGATTTCCTATAGTTATTGGCTGAAGACTACCAGGGAGGTGGACATCAAGCCCCTGGCACCTCTGACTTGCTATGCACATGGCCGGGGTGGGTTCCTTCCTCTACAGAAAGCCAGCAGGCAAGTGGACACAGCTGGTGGCTGTAAGTGGAACCAGTGAACTCAGAAATGGCACAGGTTTGGGGGGACATGAGTGAGGACATGTTGGGGGCACACGAGTGAGGACACCAACTGTCTGCTTCAGTTACCACATCAAGGTCTCAACCAAGGGCTTTAAAAGGCTGAGTTTGAGGAGCACAGTCAAAGCCCAGCTATCCAATTGGGTCTTCCAGTCAGGACCAGATCAGTAGCAATGGCATCCTAGCCTGGATGGTAAGTCTGACCTTCCAGAATCACTCTTGCTGGGAAGAAAAAGCAGGAGGCTTAGAGACTGGGAATCCCTCTCATGCCTTTCCACCCTAACCACACACACAAGATCTGCCAGGCTCACCCCACTGGGATTGTGATTGTGCTACCACTCACTTCCTTGCTCTATGCTCTCACCTCTTTCTTCTATGGGCCATCCTATTTAAGGGAAAAATTGATCATTTAGAAATATATTCAACCAAGGGCTTTAAAAGAACCAATGGATAGCACTCCTCTTCTTCAGGATATCAGTGAGTTAAAGTAGGGCCTGGTACACAGTAGGTGTTCACAAATGTTAAGCTGGTTTCTCTCCAGCCCCTGCCACCACTGCCTCGGGACTGCTAGGCAGGAATGGAGTCTTAGCACCTATCTATATCTACTCTCGCAGCTTGCTTGCTGGCCTGCTCTCTCTCTCTCTCTCTCTCTCTCTCTCTCTCTCTCTCTCTCTCCTTCTCCCTCCCTCCCTCTATTCCTCCCTCCCTCTATTCCTTCCTTCCTTCTTTCTTTCCTTCCTTCCTTCCATCTTTCCTTCCTTCCTTCCTTCCTTCCTTCCTTCCTTCCTCCCTTCCTTCCTTCCTTCCTCTCCTACCTTTCTGTCTTTCAAGATTTTATTTATTTATTTGACAGACTCAGAGAGCACAAGCAGGGGGAGAGGCAGAGGAGGGGAAGCAGGCTCCTCCCCTGAGCAGGGAGCCCGATGCAGGGCTCAATCCCAGGACCCAGAGATGATGACCGAAGTCGAAGGCAGACACTTAACTGACCGAGCCCCCCAGGTGCCCCAGCCTTCTTGTTTCTTAACAAAGAAAAATGTGAGACTGCCACTGAGTCCTCCATGTGCAGTGGTACTGCTTTTTCACTAGGAATCTGCCTTTGGGGAGGGTTACTCCTGAGGCCTCTTTAGCTGGAGACAGGCAAATAGAACAGAGTGCGGGGAAGATCCAGCATGGGAAACAAACCAGCCACTGGGGCTTGGATTTGAGAAACCACCTGATTCCCCCAAGACTAGCCCAGTGGTTCCATGGTATTTCACACTCAGGTCACACTAGGAAAAAATGTCCTTCCAAAGTCCCCCAGCCTTTGTTCTAAGGTACTTAGAGGCAAGGACTCACATTAAGGAGCAGAGGTGGAAAACTCTCTCTTGCATTGGCTTCTCTGACTTCAACCTCCAGAGGGCACTGATCTTCAAAAGACTAAACTCAAACACCAGGGCTGGGCCTATGGAATGCCAACTGTTGGCCCTAACCAGGTGGGGCGATCCTCAGCAGTTGTTAATTCTCTGTGAATAACTGATACTGGTGAAATGGAACCAGAGCTTCATTAGCACTTATAAATGGGATCTCTTCCCCCTTGATAATACAAGGAAGTCCCAAAGCCATGGTTTCTGCCACTCTTCAGGTCCTCCTTTAAGAGAGGTTCCCTCACCTCCTCACTATTAGCTCCATGCATCCAGTAGGCTTTCCCTGGAAATAGTCAACATTTCTTGGTCATGCTTCCTATCTGGGTGACATAAGAAACTGGAAGAAACCTGGTGGCCCAGGGAGCCAGTTCAGAGATTTTTCAAGACCACCAAGCACAACTATGTGTCAGCAAACAAGGATAGAGTTTTAGAGTTTAATAGACCTGTTTTCAGATCCTACCTCTGCCTCTTGCTAGCTATCTGACTTTGGATAAGTTATACAACCACATCTCAGCATTACTTATAAGAAGAAATAAGAACTAATCTCCCAATAGTTTGGCATGGAATAAATACATTTGGACATATAAAACATGAGCACTGTACCTCGCACAAAATAAGGGGTTTGTAAGTATTAGTTCCTTTTTCACCATCCTTCTCTTCAGTAAGACCACATAGGATGGATGGATTCCTGCAAATTTTCCTACAGAAGCTTCAGTCACTTACTTGAACCCAATCTTGCCCCCTTAAGAAGAAACTTCTCATTAGTCTGGTATCTCTCAAACAACAAGGAAGGGTGAAGGCCATGTGAAAGTCAGGAAGCCAGCTAATCTAGAGGCTCTGGGGCTGTCTTTATTTTTGTACCCTGACTCTTGTGGAGTTATAGGAAGTTGGCAGAATCCTCAGGGACACATCAATCTTTGGGGTATGAGATTGGAAATTTATTTAGCAGAAAATTCTCCTATATTGTGAGGCACCATGTTCCCCCCTCCCACCTCAAGTGTCATATATTTCAAAGATGATACCAAAGTCAAGTTCCACGATGAGTAGAGAAAGTATAGGAATGAATCTTGAGTAAATGTACCTCCCTTGTGTTCCGGATATTACCCAAAAAGTTACTGGGCTTCTGCCATGGGACAAGCCCAATTTAAATCCTGAGATGGCTGGGTCCTTGTCCTCAGTGATCTTCATCTACCAAGGGAGGCAAGCAATAAACACACAATGACAGGATCATGTAATAAGCTCTGCATTTGGAGCCAATTACCACATGTCTAGGACTGATGTCAAAGGAAACAGTGATCTGGGCTGCATTAAGGATGACCTGCCTCATCACTTGCCATCCCAACTTTGAACACCAAGATAACTTGTCTGGGCTGAACCTTCTTTGAGTTCTCTGTCACTATCTTGTCATGTGACTTCTGTCTTAAAAAAAGACCAGAAACTAGACTTAAAATACTGTAGGGATCGACTTAACCAGGCCTAAACGGAAGGAAAATGTGAAGAAAATTAGACTTTAAAAATTTTTTTTAAGTTTGTAGAATTTATTATGAGACCCTCAATGACAAAACTGAAGCCACCTTAAAAACAAACGATCACTGACCTTTACCAACCATCCTGGTGTTTCTGGGACTGTCCCAGTTTTCATACTGAATGTTCCATGTCTTAGGAAACCCCTCAGTTGGGACACATGGAAACAGTTGGTCAACCTAATTGTGTTCCAAACCCAGATGTACCCACAGAGCACAGAGAAAGTGTAACAACCGAGTGCTTAAGCACTGAGCCACGAATGCATAAAGTAATAAACTGTTAATTCACAAGGCCCAAATTGCTTCCTGAGCACAAATGTGGAGATACGTAATATTTAACAAACACAAAAATTGGTAAGTACTGAATGAATATGAGACTGTATTTAAAAAATGCAAGAAATTGTGGTTTCTTTTTCTTAAAAAAGGCCTAGAACATAGCCTTCCAAGTGACTGAGAGAGACCATTTACATTTTCCTGGAGAGCCTTAAAAAATTAACATACAGGTTAATAGCGTGGTCATTGTTAGAAGACAAATCTGACCTTGAATCATGGCTTTATGCTTACACACTGGGTGACCCACGGTAAATTTTTAAACTCCTCTATGCATTAGTTTCCTTTTCTGTAAAATAATCCCTACTTAAAAGTCCCATCTTATCAATTAAAATAAAATGATCATAACACATGAAAAGTAATGATTACTCAATTAATATTAACTGCTCTCAAAAAAAACAAGAGAAAGAACAAAGACCTACCATTTTATCATAACCACGTAAAGTTACTAATGGCTAAAATCAGATCGTTCATGAAAATCACTTTGCCACAAAGTATTAGAATATGGCTTGAGATTAATTTGAGTACTCTATTCTCATATATTCCTACTGCTGAAAAAAGTCTTGAGCTGAGTATCTTCATTTGCCCATCCAGGTCCGCTGTCCACATTTTTCTCCATCCTCCTTTGCACCCTGGAGGCTGGTCTCTTGGTGGACCTCCTGGACTGCTGGCCCTTGGACTTGGCTCAAACCAGCTGGATGCTTTTAACAACTGAAGGTCATAGCTCCTGTCCAGAGACCCTCTCCATCTAGTCCTCATTGCCTCCAGGTTTTTGCCCCCTGCTCCTCCCACTCCTTCTGCCTTGGAGATTTTAATGGCTGCCCTCTTGACCAGCTTCAGGGCTCCGTGCCATGATCTGGAGTTCCCCAATAGCCTGACCACACATTTGTACATTATTTATCCAACTGATATGTTTCTTGTTTCCTGCTAGAATGCTGACAGATACAAACATCAGGAGAACAACTAGCTTAGTGATTTCCAAACTCAAGTTTGGGCCCAGGTCTGGTTGGCCACATCAAAATCACTTAGGGAGCTTTTGAGAATATGGATTCCTGGGCCTTGCACCTGGAATACTAATTCAGAGGATAAGGCCACACACAGTATTTTTAGAAGTTCCCCTGCCAATCCTACTGCATAGCCATATCTGGGAAGAGTTCACCCTTGTGGCCCCCAGATGCAGCTGGACACTTTCTCTTCATCAGTGTTTTTTGTTCTTGCTTCACATTTCACTGTCTTTGATCTCATTTTGGTTAGAAACAAACAAACAAACAAATACAGCACAGCGAAACTATGTCTATCCTCCAGAAAGGTGATCCCTGTTAGGGTAGGAATTTTGATTGATTTCTTTCAGATCTAAGACCTGCCTGGCACATAGTTGGCACTCAATAAATATTTATTAAATGAATGTTAAATGAATAATTAATTGAGAATATTTGCAGAACGCTGCAGGGCTTAGATTAGTTCAAGCTGATGACCTCAAGGGGGACATGACCTAAGTTCTATATTTGATAAAGATCCAAACAAACAAAAAGTGATCTTGATAGAGAAAGATGAACTTGTCATCAAAGCTTAGTACATTGTTGCATATAGGAATAGTTTCAAACTAGCAGCTTTCCTGGAATTTCCCCCATCTGTCCTTGGAAGCCTGATGCACATTCCACTAGACAGGGTGGCTTACATTAAAATCAAGAAGCTACTATATACATATTGAGAGGGACTTTTGACGTGAACCTCTATTTTACTTTCTCCCACTCTACACTATTAGACATGTTCAGAGGACCCGTGGTGCCATTTTTTATTAAAGATTTTATTTATTTATGTGACAGAGAGAGACACAGCAAGAGAGGGAACATAAGCAGGGGAATGAGAGAGGGAGAATCAGGCTTCCAGCCGAGCAGGGAGCCCCTTGTAGGTCTCCATCCTGAGACTCCGGGATCATGACCTGAGCCAAAGGCAGACACTTAATGACTGAGCCACCCAGGCGCCCCCATGTGCCATTTTAAACCCGGGGGTTGCTGTATATTTTTCAATTTGAGTGTTCAAAATAAATGTCTAAGCAGAATAAAAACCCAGATCCAGGTACATCCTTCCTACCCCTTACCTCATTCAACCCAGTCCTCTACCTATTCTTTCTAAGTACCCAAGTAGACTTGTTCTGCCTCTTTTTTTTCACCCATTTTCCCTATCTTTTTTGCATTGCTAACAGAAAAGTCTCTTGGTTGGCATTTTTCTGACAATACATATCAGCAAAATTGCTAGCTACTTGACCTCTTTTCATGCCAAGACTAAATTTGCCTGAATAAACTTGGTTGGAAAGCATTCTGGAGTAAGAAAAACATTTCTCTGACTCTTGAAATGGATCACACTGTTCATACCCTCTGTGAGCAGCATCTTTTCTCAAAATGATGCACAGTCATTAGGATGAAAATCAATATTGATTTTAAGGTATTTAAAACCCATTGACTGCCTAGAAGCCCAGAAGATGTATAGAGCAGCTTGATATTTTATAACTTGCCCCATCCTGATGCATTTGGTCGACCTCTTGTCGACCTCCATTCTCTTACCTCCATTGTTGGAGATGGCTTGCTGTTGTCAGGATTGATGCTCTTAAGTTGAAGTTGCCAAAAAAGAACTCTCGGGATGGGGGGTGTCACTCGGGGCTTTTAGACAAATGTGTATTTCTGCTCTGAGTTATGCAGAAGCTGATCGGAGACAAGTCTTCACAATTTGAGAGATGTAGTGAAATGAGAAAGTTCTAGGAATTAGCAATAAACTGACAATTCATCAGACATCTAAAAATAATTTTTAAAGATTTGAAGCGAAGATTAAGAAATTGGTGCTATTTAACTTAGAAAATAAGTCTGATGAATGATTAGATCTTGCCTTTCAAACAGTTGTTACTTTTTGGAGCATATGCAACTCTAATTAGAGAAAAGAAGGCAGAATGGAGACAGAAAGAAAATGTGTAGGAAGAGTGCTTGAAATGTCCTTCCAAAGGGAGTTACAGAATCAGCCCGCCTTGGCAGTCCCTACACCAAGCTTGGCTTCCTAAATCTACGTGGACCCACCTGAGGAACACAGTGTGTGGGGCAGGGGGAGAGGGGGGCGGACACTATGGCCTCTCCAATTTCTTTGTAGTCTCAGAATTTAGAAACATCATTTCCCCATGGTCCTCCTAGGACTCTATACCCATTTAAGGTATGTCGTCCATGGGTTCAAAACCATGCCTAATCTCTTTAATAGCTTGTTTTTGTTGCGGTACTACAGAAAATAAAGTAAAATAAAATAAAATCACTTCCTTCAGCTAAAAAAAAAAGAAAGAAAAGAAAAGAAAAAAAAAAGAAAAGAAAAGAAAAATAGGAGAAGTGGAATTCAAGATTTCAAAATACAGTATTATTTCTGGTCTTTGGAAGTACATGTGCCCCAAACATCGTAACTCAGCCCAGCACCAGTCTCCAGCAGCATCTGAGACAGCCCTCTGCGTTATAAAATGGGGAAGTCTGAAGTGTTAGGTAGGAGACCATCTGAAATACCAGAGGTTAGTGCATACCCAGTATCTTCCTTAAGACACCAAATGCATATATTTACATATGAAGAAGCATCAGTGTTTTCTTTCTCCCTATGAAATGTGGGTCCATTATTCTCTGATTTCATGTTTATATCTCAAGAACCAAAATTTAAGCAATAGAACATGGAATGACCATCCCTTGGCCACCTGGAATCAGTCAAGTAAGGTATTAGCTATTTAAGAAAAAATGTCCTCCTGTAACCAGCAGGAGGCCTGGCTTGCCCTGTAAGGCCCTCCCTGAACTTAGTCACCACTCCACCCAATTCTAGAGGAAGAGTCATCAAACAAGTGATTCAAAACATTTTCATTCAAAAATAATAATAAAACGGACAATGCCTTCCTTTCATGCCACGGCAGGAAAACTTCCATGATCAGGGAAAAAGTCTGCTTGTTACCTGCATGACTTGGCAAATGGGTCCCACTGCCATGGGAGAAGTTTGTCTATGGTGCCCCAGCGGCTGAAAAAGGGCAAATATATTCTTAGAGCAACTGTTTGGTTTAATTGCCCAGAAGTCAATCTAGCCAAAACTTGCTTGCGTTTAGCAATTTTTGTTGTTTACAGTTCTCCGAGTAAACATCAGGTGACAGAGCATGACAGGGGAGGAAACTAACCTTGGGGCCGAAGAAGGCAAAGCAGCATGAAGAGAATCCACTCACCTGTCCATTCGCACAAATCCACCAGTTTCCAACTGACCTGCGCCTTTCCTTGGTCTAAGCTCCAGTTAGGACATACAACACACTGAACTTTGGAGCTTCGAGGAGCTTTAGAGATCATATAGTCTACCTCTCTCATTGTAGAGATGAAGAAATAGGCCCTCAGTCTGCAAAGTGATTTGCTAAGTGTCTTAGAAACTGAGCACCTGGGGGGTACTTGGGGGGCATAGTTGTTTAAGCATCCGACTCTTGGTTTCAGCTCAAGTCACGATCTCAAGGTCTTGATCTCAGGGTTGTGATCAACTGATCTCAGGACCAGCCCCACATCTGGCTCTGTGCTCAGCCCAGAGTCTGCTTAAGACTCTCCCTTTGTCCCTCTGCCCCTCCTTCCCTCTCTCAAATAAAGAAAAAAAAATCTTTAAAAAAAAAAGACAGGGCCGCCTGGGTGGCTCAGTTGGTTGAGTGGCTGGCTGCCTTCGGCTCGGGTCATGATTCCAGAGAACCCAGGATCGAGTCCCACATCCAGCTTCCTACTCGGCGGGAAGCCTGTTTCTCCCTCTCCCACTCCCTCTGCTTGTGTTCCTTCTCCGGCTGTGTTTCTCTCTGTCAAATAAATAAAATCTTTAAAAAATAAAAAAATTAAAAATAAAAAAAAAGACAGAGAAACCAAGCACTCAGGTCTCCTAACCATTAATCCAGTACTCGTTCCATATATCATTGAAGGGTTCTTGGTCTAGAGGCCCAAACTGTGGAACACAGGTTTTGGGCTGGATCTGCTTGTGGAAAGGAGGGGAGCAAAGGAAAGCCAGCTTTTATAGGGACCTCCCAAGGAAGCCTCTGAGTCAGTCTGTACCCCCTGGCCGTATTTTTCTCCTCTGAGAGGCCCAGCAGAATTTTGAAATATCTATTAGGGAAAACTAAATGGCTATGTGTTTGATGGCAACTCAGATCTCCAATCCTCCCAAGAGAACACACTTGCCAGCCCTGGGATATTGGTTTCCAACACTTTCTACAGCCCCTGGCAGCCTTTGAGAGAGCCAGCACCTTAGTGGTCCCAGCCATCGTAGATGGCCTGGGAAAAGAAGCCAAGACACCATTTAACTTTGTCCTCCAGACCTAGCTCCTGTGCTCTGGGGGGATGGGAGAGGATCAGTATACAAGGACAGGAAGACAGAGGAGCTCCCTGCTACCCCCTTCTGTTGCTGTTGCTATTGCCTCTGGACTATAGGAACAGCTCAGAGTTTCAAATCTGCTCCCATGGTGAGCCTCTTCTCCAGGTCTCCAACCCAACTTGTCTCCAGCTGCAGCTCTGTGTCTCTGCGGGTCAGCTGAAGTCTCCCCTGGAGGTCCTCAACCCCCTCATTCCCACCAAACCTGACCATGAACTCACTCTCATGAATGAAAGATGGGCCTCTCTGTTTCTTTTTAAACACACTACCAGCCTCCCAGTTACACCCCTGAGTTTCTTTTTGATCCAATCACCCCTTCCCATTCCCAGCTGGTGTATCAGTTGCCACTCCCCCCCAAGTCTTAGCAAGGCTCCCCATGCCTGTGTAAAGGCTTTCTTGTATTGCCCCATCTTAGGCCGGCAGTGCTAAAAGGACAAGTCACTACCCCTTCATGATCCGGGCTGGGTGCTCATTGCACACGAGAAAATAAATCTCTGTTGAAGCTGCCCAATCTGTGGTGTTTTGTTACGGCAGCGCCAGCAAACTCATGAGCTGCCTGTCCTTCCCCACACAGCCCCAGGGCATACAGTGGCAATGCCCGCCCGGGGCCTTGGCACTGGCTGAGTTTTTACACCCTACCCCTTTTGTCTGATTTGGTCAACTCCTAGTCCTTCTGGATTTAGCTTAAGTCTTCCTTCTTCTGTGACTCTTTCATGAGGCTTCTCATCCCAAGCCCAAGCCAATCTCTTCCGCCTCGGTCCTGATCAAACAGGACGCACATGTTCCTCTCCAGCTCACAGCATGCAGAGCTGCAATCACCTGCCCCCTCTGCATTTCCCTTTAGACTATTGTTCTCAATCTTTGCTGCATACTACAGTCACTTTGAGTGATTCTTAAAAGTACTGGTCAGTCAGGGGTGCCCGGGTGGCTCAGTCGGTTAAGAATCTGCCTTCAGCTCAAGTCATAATCCTAGGGTCCTGAGATCAAGCCCTGCATTGGACTCCCTGCTCAGCAGGGAGTCTGCTTCTCCCTCTCCCACTCCACTTGCTTGTGCGCTCTCTCTCTCTCTCTCTCTCTCTCTCTCTGTCAAATAAATAAATAAAATCTTTAAAACATATACTGGTCAGTCAGAAAGATAAATACCTTATGATTTCATCTATATGTGGAATTTAGGAAACAAAACAAACAAGCAAAGGGAGATGACAGAGAGAGAGAGAAACCAAGAAACAGACTCTTAACTAGAGAACAAACTGATGGTACTGGAGGGGAGGTGTGTGGGGGGATGGGGGAAACAGGTGATGAGGATTAAGGAGGGCACTTCTGAAGCACCTGGCTGGCTCAGTTGGTTAAGCGACTGCCTTTGCTCAGGTCATGATCCCAGAGACCAGGGATCGAGTCCCACACTGGGCTTCCTGCTCGGTGGGAAGCCTGCTTCTCCCTCTCTCACTCCCCCTGCTTGTGTTCCCTCTCTGGCTGTGTTTCTCTCTGTCAAGTAAATTTAAAAATCTTTAAAAAAAAAAAAAAAAAGGAGGGCACTTGTGATGAGCACCAGGTATTGTATGTAAATATTGAATCACTATATTGTACACTTGAAACTAATTTCACACTGTATGTTAACTATATTTGAATTAAAATTAAAAACTTACTAAAACAATACTGGTGCTCAGACTCCACCCTGAGATTCTGATCAAGGGGACTGGCATACAGCTCTGACATCAGTGTTTTTCAAAAGGCCCCAGGTGATTCTAATGTGTTTCTGGGATGATGCACACTGTAGTGGGCTGTGCTTCGGACAGGTAGGATGTCTGATCTGCAGTCACCCTAAATAGCAGCATGTCTCGTGTGAGCACTTCTAAATGTTCCTTGAACTGGATGAAGGACCCCAGACCCTCTTTCTGTCCTCTTCTTTACTCTTCATTTCTCTTCATTTAACATCTTCACCGCTCCTCGAAAGAAAGTCTGAAACCAAAAACACAAACCCATACATGAAACAAGCCCTCTATAAAATGTCATTTTGAGATTTAGAGAATCAGACCCTTTGAAATCAGCACAGGTGGTAGGCTGGGGGGCACACACACAAGTATGATAATAGTATTATAAAATAAGGTAAAACAAAAGTGCAGGAGTAGCTGGTGTTCCATATCCATTTCCCCACCTTCTAATATTTAAAGCAACCTCTTTTCTCCTTCTGAACACAGAACGTGGGAAACCATCACATCACCCCACCACTTACACTCCCACTCCCTGCCCTTTTCCCTTGAGGGATTTCGGGCAGGAAATGCAATGCTATATTTATGCTCTTCTAATGCCCTTAACCAATCATCCCACAGTGACAGTGGACTATGGAAAGATTTTGGAGCCCCCATTTCCCAACTAGTACCCCTGGTTAGCTCTCAAATACTTCCTGTCCTCACAAGTCTTTCTCCTTTCCTTCTTCCTCTAAAACTCTAAGAGGAAAATGACTGATAAAGAGCTATTTGATTTCATTTTTTTCTGGAAATAAATTTAATACAAGCTCCTTATACAAAGTTTAGAAAATACCAAAAAGTGGGGCGCCTAGGTGGCTCAGTTGGTTGAGCAACTGCCTTCGGCTCAGGTCATGATTCCGGAGACCCAGGATTGAGCCCCACATCGGCCTCTCTGCTCCGCGGGAAGCCTGCTTCTCCCTCTCACTCCCCCTGCTTGTGTTCCCTCTCTCACTGTATTTCTCTCTGTCAAATAAATAAATAAAATCTAAAAAGAAAAGAAAAGAAAAGAAAATACCAAAAAGAAAAATTAAAAACTGAAATGATTGGTAATCCTACTAAGAAGAGCTACGAACCATTAAGCCTTTGGTATGTTTTCTCATATATTATATACCTATGTAAGGGAAATGTTTCAATAAATACATGCAATGTGTTGTGAGTAGTTGAGTATGAGAGACAGAGAGGAGGCAGGTGGAAAGAGGGAGGAGGGGCAGAGAAGGAAGAAGGCTGGGAGGGAGGGAGAAATGAGGGAGTAAGGGACAGAGGAGGGAAGGGAAGTGGGAGAGGGAGGAAGGGAGAGAATACATATTGACTGTCCCATGGTGAGAAGATCTGTGTTCACACTGTACTAACTTGTTTCTTTATATATTCAGAATACGGAGACTCAGCCCTACAATGCATTAAGCTGAGGATGGTCTGAAGATTTTCAAAAGGAGATGGAAGAGTCCTTCCTCCTCTTGCTCGCCCACAGCTCTCACCATCTTTATCCCCCACTCATGGGGATAAAAGTGTCTCCACTCTTAGCCTCCCTCTCAACACTCTGCCCAACTTCACATTCCTTGGCACCAGCCCCTCCACACCCAGATCTTTGTCCTAGAGTTTCCATGTTTCCTTCTTGAGGAAGAGCAGGTTAGCAATATAGCTTAACTTTCATTCATTCAGAGGGGCTAGGCAGGCTTACCTCAGAATCTGAGACCTTGGGCCTTGTTAGGACAGAGTCTGTAGGAGGAAGAAACATGTTTTGTGGAATCAGAACAAGAATCAACTTCCCCCAACAGCACCCACCCTACAAACCCATAACCAGAGAAACATCCCTTATTGGCCTTCCGTAATGATCAAAGGGGTTGAATGATCCTAATGCTAACTGAAAAACACTTCAAAACAGACAGCAAAAGGAAGTTGTGCAAATCACAAAGCTCTCCATGAGGGATTTGTTCTTGGAAAATAATGTAGTATGGTCATAACATGCTTTGTCTCTGAGACATAGGATTGAGTTCTAGCTGGGTGACCAGAAGCAAGTTACTCTACCTCTTGAAATCTCAGCTTATCATCTGAAAAATAGGAATAATAATAGTAGCCTCCTCATAGCATTATGACAAGAAATACTTTAAATAATGTATGAAAAATATTTAGCACAATGTACAACGCATGAGTAGCCCTAAGAAATGCTCGCTGTTATGGCTGGCTGACTCATGCACTGGGCATGTTGTTATTATAATTTCCTAAAAAAGTTTTTTTAAGCATCATTATAAATGGCCCTGGAAATTTTTAGGCATTTAATAAATGGTAGCAACATGGATCTAGTTTGGGGATTATTTTGGCTCATGGAGCATCTTTGAAACTTTTTTGATGAAATCTATGCAAAGAAATACATTTTTTAGAGAAATCCATGATATAAACTTGTGCATGTATTTGTATGTTTATAACTGGGGAGGGGGGAATTCCATGAAGTAATGCTCAACCTTCTGACCTGACACTTTGATATTTTCTACTGTATTTTTAAAATGGTAGATGTAATCAACTTAATTAAATTTTGTAACCTATTGAAAGGTGTTGAAACCTAAGGTTTGAAATCCATGCACCATGGGGCCAGGAAATGGGATGTCCTGAGGAATAGATGTCTCTTATCTCCAACACAACCATTCTTTACAATTTTGAGACCTGCAACATCTTCCCATATTATTTGTTCTATGTTTCTATGTCCGTACGGCCTTAATATATCTTCGGAAGTCAAAATAAAGTTGTATGCTTTCTTAGAATCGTGCACAATTTTCTATCATAGTGGTGGAAACAAAACCTCTCAAAAATTGTTTTTTAGGTGAAATCGAATTTCTATTTGCAGAAAATTTAGTAAGCTGACTGTTCTATCCTTCACAGGAAATTTCTTAACACAAATTGTAGCAGATAATCAGATGCCAAAATTATCTGTCTAAAAAGGTCTACACCAGGATGTAAAAGAAGAGATATTAAGGAAAATATGTAAGACAAAGAAGAGCCAGTCGTCCTGGTTCCTATCTCTCCACCTGCCCTCACACCGTATCGTTAACGACAATTGCTAAAGGACTGGATGCTAATGACTTACCAAGTAGGTTAAGATATTCTGTCCTCTTTTTCTTCTAACTGTACTCTTTCAAACTTTCTAAATTGTGATTCCATCTGTCACTGAAGTAAAGATGATTGGTATCCACTGGTTTTTCCTAGATGACTTGATCAGAACTGTCAAGACCAAGAAGATCCTAGGCAGAGACTTCAAGACTCATGCACCCTCCAGCTCTGGGACTCCACTGCATTCCAGAACAACACTGTGTTTTCAGCACCTTCAACTGCCCACCATCCCGAGCCAGATGAGACCAGCCTGCAGAATTCCAAATTCCAAGACCTTGTTTTCTTTCTATTTCACACACATGTTCTAACCCTAGTCCTGTAATCTATTGACCTTCACCCCCATTGGAATTTCTAAACAAGCTATACATGGTCAGCCAGCTTAGAGAAGCTACTTGCGTTTCAAGTGGTTTCAAGTTTTGACATTTTTACTTGAGTCTTTATGCTTCAAAAATTATGCCTTAAGTACTCCAGAAAAAAATCTCAAAATATTGGTATTATGGTGTTGACTCCCTCCCTCTCTTTCTCTTTTCTTTCTCTTTTCTTTCTCTTTTCTTTCTTTCTTTCTTCTTTCTTTCTTTCTTTCTTCTTTCTTTCTTTCTTTCTTTCTTTCTTTCTTTCTTTCTTTCTTTCCTTCTCTCCTTCCTTCTCTTTCCTTCTTTCTTTCACTTTTTTCTCTTTCTTTTTCTCCCTTTCACTTTATTTCTCTCTCTTTCTTTCTTTCTTGAATTTCCTGAATTTCTTCCCTTTTCTTCAATGAATTATGAGGTGAGGAACATAAAAATTTACTTAACAAAAAATAATACACTTTTCCCTCTTAAAATGTTCAGGAGATTGTGTAGGAGAGTTCATCATGGAGTGTTTATAGCTCAGTATGAAAAACAAGGTCAGAGAACAAGACAATTTTATGTAGAGTAATTATTAAGGGGAAGATGACCTGGGTTCATCTTCCCTTTGTTATTTTGCAGCTGTGTGGCTCTAAAAAGATCTCTTACCCTGCCTAAGCCTCAGTTCTTGTATCAGGAAAATGAGGCTAATAACACTCACTGGACCCAGGCAAGCACACAATAAATAGTAGTGGTAGTATTGTTATTTTGTTGTTAGTGTTGCCATAAAAGCTCTCTCCAGAGCTCTTACAGAAAAAAACCTTTGGAGGTGATAGAAATGTTTTTTATCTTGATTGTTGTGATGGTTTCATAAGTGTGTGTTTATATGAAACCCACAAAACTATACATCAAATATGCACAGTTGGTAAAATACCAATTATATTTCAATAAAGCTGCTAAAAAAAAGTTGGATTGGCATGCATGGAAATACGGAAAAGGCACCCACAGTATCTGTCTCCATTAGAAATTAAACAACACTATTAATAAATGTTTAAAAAGATTTTCTAATTAAACAGTAGAAATGGGGGGGGGGGAACAAACAAGAAACAAAAAATCTCATAAAAGCCAGAGCCCATAATCTTGGGTAGAAAGAAGACTCCAGCAGCATAACAGAGACAAAACTTCATTTCTAGTCTCACCAAGAATTTCCCACAATGAGCAACTAATCCTGTGACCAGAAGCTATGGGAAAGACCTCTAAGATGATGTGAACAAGCGAATGTTCCCTAAAGGATCTTCTAAACTTTCAGATGTGACTGCTGCTCCAAACAGACTCCCCAGGGCCAGGGGTCCTTGGAGTTCACCGGCTTTTCTGGACAATCCCTGAAAAGCACACTGTCCTTGCTGGAGTGAGGCTGAGTGAAAGAGCTTTCCCGAAGATTCCCCACATCAGTTTGGGAGATTCCCACAACACAGTTATCAGAAGCAGATAATCTGAGGCAGGATGAGGAGAACAGGCTACATTGCTTGTGTTTCATAACACTACCCAGATTTCCCCAGACTCCACAACTTTGACCTTACGTCCTAGAACCGCAAGCTGAGAGAACAGAGGGTCACAAGTGTCCCCAGCTCCCAGAGTTTCCTGCCAGACTTCCTAGGGGCTGGGAACTCTTTGCAGGCCTTTATGGAGTTTGAAGGCTGGCTCCACATTCACCAAGTCTCTTGAAAAAACAACTTCTTGGCTGGGATGCTCAAGAAAGACCACCTATAATGGGGAGGGAAAGACCTTTGGATGTCCCTGAGGCCAGACCCCCAGTCTTTTAAATGCACCATAGCTCAACCTTTAAAGGGGCAATGAAGTAAATGTTGACCTCTGGCTACTCTCTCAACCCACAGGATTAGTCTAGGACAATTTTTCACAATATAGATGTTAGAAACTGATTGTCCAAGCCTTGATCTGAAGAAATGACCTGCAGATGTATGTCATAACATTCCTCTGCATTTCTTAACCTCCAGTATTTGAGCCCTGAGCCCTGGAGACCCGGGAGGCTGAGAACAGCAAAACAAGGCATTCTGCCTCATGCTGAATTCCCATCTACAGGAATTTCCTATCAGATCTGTAGTTGTTCTCCATGTCATGGCCTCACAAGGCACACAGTCACATCTCTTAGGCTAGGAAGGACTCTAGGGATGATCTTCTGCCTCTTAGAAACTACACTCAAATTGTGAGATACACCCATGGCTTTGATTTTGACTTCCCTTAAACATCTTCCAGACCCTTCGCAGAATGATGCTTTCATATATAACGGGGTTGGACATTCTGATGCAGAATCAGAAAGGAGGAGCTATTTCCCAGTTTTTTCCCAGCCTCACTCCCATGTGCAGAAGTTCTGACTGGCACTTAAAAGGAGCATCTGATGACACACATATCATTGCCATGGGTCAATGTCCCTGGGTTGGACCAGGCCACTGTGTGATGGACAAAATCTGGTTGCATCTCAGAACTGGGAGTTTCACGAGATCTCAGGGATGATGGAGAAGATGAGTTAAAGGTGATTCTGTGGTTTGGAGCTCAGATGACTGAGGCATGGGCTCTGATAGAATAAGCAAGTCAAGAAGCCCAAGAACGTTGAGGTTATAGGGATGACAAGAGAGCAGACTTGTGGATTTATCTGGCATGGAGTCATTGTAGAGGACTTTTTGACCTTCATTCTGAATCCAGAAAGGATGAATCTCATTCGATAAATAAAACTATTTCTGAAGGTTTGAGGTGGGAGGGATTGCTCTGCCATGGAAGTGACTATTCATCACAGGAAGTAGCTAGAATCAGAAGGAGATATTACAAGATAACACTCACACTTACTTGACATTTATACATATAATAAAATAAAAACCTTTCATTTCCAATATAACATCCAAGGAAAAGGGAGATTTGGGGGAGATTATGGGAGAAGCCAATGATATCCCCTATCCCAAAGTCAATCCTGAATTCTCAGCCAATCTCAATATTCCAGAATAGTTCTCATCTCCCAAAAGCCTATTTTATTTTTTTAACAACATCAGTTCCAGCAAATATTCTTCATACATGATTGTTTCCAGAACAAATGCTCACTCTCCTGTGGATACATTTTAGTTTGTCAATGTGCCTCTGAAAAATATAGCATCTAGAATTTTAGAAAAGTCTCTAAATGCAATATGATCTAGGAACATTAAGAGATCTATTACCTATCTTGTGCTTACCAGTCTCCCCTTAATGCCACTTAATGTCACACTGGATTTTTTTTGCACTCATGTGGGTTGTTTTATTTTTGTTTTTGTCTAACTAAAGGTAAAAATTTGCCTCTGTTAAATTATATAGATATTAGATGCTTACTAATTTAACTTGTTGAGAATGCTTTAAATCTGGATTCATACTTTTTATTAGCTAGCCTCCCCAACTTAGTGCCAATCTCAAATTAATAATCAGGCCACCTAAGATTTCCCTCGGAAGTTTGACAAAAATGCTAGTTGGGAGAGAGAAGAACCAGGAGCACTGCGGCTTTGATATCATTTTCCTCCTTCTCGACTGTTTTCTTCAGGAGCCTATTATTAATGTATGTTTCACTTACTTATACATGAGCCATTACATTATATAAGTAATTGAAAATTTTATAAGATATTTTTATGCTGCCTGTTTGATGAGCTTCATAGGATTAAGGAAATGAGTAGCTTTTTCATTATAAGAAAAAATATGTTATTAAATTAGAATACAAAAAAAATATTTAATTTGAGGCTCTCATTTGAGTTCATGATATAATGACTTTCTAGCTCGAGATCAAAGATTGAGTCCAAGGAGAGTTGAGAATCCATATAATGGATGTTGAAAATGGTTGGAAGAGATCACTACTCAAACCTCAGCAGTGTAGTGACATCACAATCACTAAATGACATTCCTGGACCTTTTATGGTTGCGTAGGCACGTGAATCAGCCTAGAGCTTGACAAAAATAAAATAATAAAAAGAAGCCATTTAAAATATCATTTCCTTCTTAAAATGATGTTTCCGATTGAGCCTAAGTTAAATAATTTATTCAAGGTCACATAGGGAGCCAGTGATGAAGACAGGATTCAAATCTTATCCTATTCAGTCAGGTGTCTCCTCAGCCTACTTGTTTCATGGCTACATTACACCTCATAGTAGATTGGGATCTTAGGGGGAAGCTCCTGAAGAACACTGTGAATATGTGGAAATTTCAAAAGAAAGTGCAAGTTTAATCAAAGTAGGGTAAGCTCTTAGCCACTTTTGAAAGAACACAGAAGTACACTCTGCACCAGGTGACCCAGTCCACCACTCCCAGCTGATAGGCTAAGAGGGGCACCTGGTCCAAGGGCAGTGGATCCATACCTGGCACAAAAACATGACCAAGTAGGGCTTTTCTCTTACACATGTAAGCTTGAAAGCATTGAAAGAGTGTGCAGTTATCCACAGCATCTTAAGCTAAAATGTCTTGAATTTGAGAGGGAGGCTAGAGAAGGTGTGAGTAAGTTTGAAACTGAAGGAGCAAAAGTGTGAATTAGGAGGAAAAAGAATGGTGGTGGGTAGGTGTTATGAGAAAGAGAAGATGTAGCTCATGAAAGAGAGCCAGGAAGAGTTGTTCAGGCCACTTGTAACTTTAAACTAAAACTACCTTTTCTGAGATAACCTGAGGAAATCTTTATTCTCCGTAATCACACAGCCAAGAGGGGGAAAGAGAGGAGGGTAGGGGAAGTGGGGGGGAGGGGTAACTGGGTGATGGGGCATTAAGGAGGCCACTTGATGTCAAGAGCACTGGGTGTTGTACGCCACTGATGAATCACTAAACTCTACCCCTGAAACTAATAATATATTATATGTTAACTAACTTGAATTTAAATTTAAAAAAAAGGAGTTGGGGGGAGATTATTTACCTAAAACAATGGTTCTCATAGGATGTTCTAGGAACCCCTAGGGAGTCTTAAGACTTTTTCAGAATTCTGGTCTTTGAGGTCAAAACTACTTTAAGGAGAGGAGAGGAAGAAGAGGAAAAGGAAAAAGAAGAGGAACATGAAGAGGAAGAGGAAGAAGGGAAGAGAGAGAAGACATCCTTTTTTCTTTCCACTCACATTTCACACGTGTACAGACTATGAAAAGCTTACTGATACAGTTTGAAATTTCACATTACATCTCATCTTTAAATATCAAACACCTCTCAAATTTTGGTATATTATTAAAGAATATCAATAATTTCCTGAAAGGCTATTACAATATTCCCTTTTTCCAACAAATATAAGTGTGACAAGTGAGATTCTCCACCAAAATGAAACATCACAATAGACAGAATGAAGAAATCCTGCCATTTACTAAAACACCAAACATTTGCAAAAATGTAAAACAATAACATTTTTCTTAATTTTTTTGAAAATCCAGGTATTTTTCATTAGAAAGGATGTTATGCTATTAAATAGATTCATTGAAATAAGAAATAGATTAATAATTAAATAGATTCATTTGAAGTGAATTAATACGTGCATATGTTTAAGTGTTTCCAGCTTTATTTTATTTATTTGACAGAGAGAAACACAGTTAGAGAGGGAACACAAGCAGGGGGAGTGAGAGAGGGAGAAGCAGGCATCCCGCCTAGCAGGGAGCCCGATGTGGGACTCGATCCCGGGTCTCCAGGATCATGACCTGAGCCAAAGGCAGTGGCTTAACCAACTGAGCCACCCAGGCGCCCCGTGTTTCCAGCTTTAATACCCAATAAGCTCAATATGAATCAGACAGCCCATGTAAACAAAAGCTCTTGGAGGTTCTCAGTAATTTCTTTAGAATGTACAGGGGTCCTGAAACTTAGAAGTTTAAAAATCACTGTTCCAGTGATTTTAATGCCGTTTCATCATTTTGCTTTTCATCCAACCTGCAGCCCATGTTGACCACCAACCCCGGGGTGGGGTTGCTTTCCCAACACCCCTTAAGCCACTGCCCTCTCAAGTCCCATTGAGAACATGGGAAGCAAAAGCAAGTGTTCCTGGTCCGCTGTAAGGCCTCCCCGCACCACCTAACCTGCAGGCACTGTTTTTAATTCCCCCTTTAATTATAGCCTTAAGTAATAGCTCTCCAGCTGTTTTCATTTAGCAGAAGCTTGTTGACAAATTCAAATGAACTCACTTCATAAGTATTATTCATGGAGTTTGCTTCATATTGAAATATCCTCCCTCCTGTGAAATTATTTATTTCGCTTCAAAGTTATGCTGATGTCACTTTACACCCTCTGCAGGGACACAAAATGCTAGGTGGCCTTGACTGAGTCTTGCTATGGCCAGGTACAGTCTTAAGGGCTCTGCCTGTATGGCTTAATTGACTTCTATGGGTAAGCCTTTTGAGGCGTCCAACAGTGTTCGGTAAGCAGGACTTGCTCAAGAAACAGGATTGTTGTTAAATCCTCTCAACTGCCTTGTGAGTTACCTATTGTTATCATACTCATTTTACAGATGACAAAATAGGCATGAAGCAACTCCTCCTAGGTTCACACCCCTGAAGCCAGACTTCAGGGCTCATGCGCTTAATAACTTTACTTATGGCTTTTGTTTGCTAGACAGTTACAAAAGTTTCAGGTAAGACAGACAGTTTTCAGAATTTTTCAGATTTTTCATGGTCTCTAAAATTGGAGAAATAATCTTCTCCTGTTTAAATTACTTTGTACAGTTTTTCAGAAATGATTATAAATAAACTTATAATTACTTAATGCTATCTATATCAATATTGTAAAAAAAAGGAGTAATGAGTTGACAATAATCTAATGTTGGGGTGATAATGGGTAATTTCCCTATATCTCTTTTATGTTTTTTATTTTTCTATTAATATCCAATGTATTATTTTTTTCAGGGGTACAGGTCAGTCTTACACAATTCACAGTGCTCACCATAGCACATACCCTTCCCAGTGTCCATCACCTAGCCGCCCCATCCCTCCCACCCCCACTCCACTCCTGCAACCCTCAGTTTTGTTTCTGAGATTAAGAGTCTCTTATGGTTTGTCTCCCTTTCTGGTTTCATCCCATTTCATTTTTCCTCTCTTCCCCCACGATCCTCTGCCTTGCTTCTCAAATTCCACATATAGGCAAAAAAATATAATTGTCTTTCTCTGATTGACTTATTTCACTTAGCATAATATCCTCTAATTCCATTCACCTCATTGCCCATATCTCTTCTTTCAAAAAGGTGAGGCACATACAAGCATGCCAAACAGGATGTCGCATGCAAGTCTTCAGCAGAGAATGAACAATGACATTGACTCAGTGGCACCAGGGAGGTTTTGGCAAATCTGAGGGAGACCAGGTCACACCTGACCAGAGTATTCAAAACTGTCACCTGAGCATGACGTGCCCCCCTGTGTCCTAAAGAACCTCAGGTTCATCGGGAAGTGGGTGAAATGCTTCATTCAAGTTTACCTTTAGCCGAGTAAGCAGAACACAGTAAAATCCGATGCAAAAAGGCAGAAAGCCAAGCTCTGGATCTAGAAGACAATGACCTTCCCTCTCTAGTAGTACTGTTGGGAGTCATAGGTGATGACAAGTCCTCAGCAGACATGGCCCTGTTCTCCTCTCCAAGGCTGCGCAGTGAGGAGCTGCAGGTTTCGCTGTGTGGGTGACAAATATTCTGAAACACACTGGACATACATTTATGCAGAATGTGGACAACACCCTGGCCCCACCCATGGAATAAGGATAAACAGTCTTCATAAGTCCTTCACTTTAGAAAGCATTCCTTCCCTTCATTGTGATGATCATTCTGTGAACCAGGCAAGAATGTTTCTGGAAGGAGGTCACAGGACAAAGCTATGGCTGTCTCCTCTGATTGTCATGTTGGTTTCATCAGACTTGCAAAAGAGACAGAGAAAAGAAAAAGAAAGAAAGAAATGTCAAGCAGAAACACTGGTAAGCCATCTTCCTTCCACTAGCCACCCCCCGCCAATCTCTTGGCTGAGAGGTTGAGTGCATCACGCTTCTTTTTTGCCCTGTGTTAATGACCCCCGATATTCAGAAAAAACTGTGTAGTCACAGGCACAAAGCACCCAAATTGTTTGGGGGCATTCCTTCATAGGTCCCAGTGCCAACATAGAGAGCAAAAGCACTCAGTGCTGATCTCTATCTTTGTGTTTAATATATGTGAGGCCAAAGAGTACATATCTGTCCGTGCCATGCCAAGCCCTTTGGCAGATGGTGAAAAAACCAGCTCAGACAACCAAAGCCCTGCTTTGGGGACTGAGGAATGAGTCAGGGACAAACTGTTCCGTGAGCCCCACCAATACTGAAACACAGGTGAGGGCACGTCAAAGGAGCATCAGAGATCAATCTTTTTATAAAGAACTTACTGAGCTGTTGGTCAAGATGGCGGAATGCCAGGTGACCACATTTCGGGGAGTTCCCTGAAGAGAGCTGAATTCCAGCAAAGAAAAACACTACAAGACCACCGTGAACACCCATGAAATCAGCCTGAAATGTGATATTTCCCATTTCTGGACCGCCACGAGAGACAAGGAACATCGGCAAAAAGGTAGAAACAAATAAGAGGGTCTGGAGGCTTGCCCCCAGAGACAGGGGAGTGGGGGAGGAAGCCCTCAGAGCTGAACCATTGAAAACAAATACCCCAAAACGAAAGTGCTCTGTGAGTGAGGAATAACAGCAGATTACGGCCTGAATCAGGGCTAGACAGAAACGGGAACACAGCGGAGCCCGGAGCAAGGCAAGGAGACTTTTTAAAATTTTTTCCCGCCGCCCGGTGTCCCTGTGCACCGGGCCCCCGCGACACGCCGCCCAGCGGCTGCAGCTGCCGGGAAAGCAGCGGAAGTGGATTCTATTTTTAAGCCACTGCCCTTCTCTCCCGTTTCTCCCCACACCGTGGGCCACGTGCAGACCCCCCCAGAGAAGGCGTTTTTACAGAACTGTGTGGGACCGGAGAGGCCACGGATCCTGGGGCGTAGACAAAGTCGCGCGATCCAAAAGAAGTTGTGGCTTTGAGGTGCGGGAGTGAAACGACAAGCAGGGGCGGGGGCAGAAATCAATACAACATCTGCACCAGCCCGACTGTGACAGACTGCCAACCGGGAGGCTGGAAAGAGCCCCTCCCTGTGTAGGCTCTCTCTGGGAGAGAGGTCTGGGCGCAGACGTCTTGCTCCGACCTGAATTCCGCAACAGCTGAAAAAAGACGTAAAAGAACAATGCTCCGCTACCAGAGAATTGTAACCTGATAACCTGGTTACCATTGAGACCAGCCTCTAGCAAGGGGGCCGAGAGACTCAGCCTAGGTAGAAGCACTGAAAGGGAACGGCACGCCCCGCCCCCAGAAAGCAGGCCAAAAGCTCAGGAGGACAACACTCCAATGCAAAACCCCAAATCGGGGGAAAGGCAATTTATTAAACTCCTGCAACTGACTACAAGTACGAAAAGCCCTACAACTCATTGATACAGTTTTCCACCTCATTTACTTTTCTTAACTTTTTTCTAATTTTACTTTTAAAGCTTGCACTTTAAGCTTAAAAATACATTCTCACAGTTTTTCTTCTTTCAATTTTTAGCCCCCTTCTTATTACAACGTGATACCCAAAACAACATGCATAATATTTCTTTTTTTTTATTTTTTTATTCTTTTTTATTTTTTATATTTTTTATTTTTTTCTCTTTTTTACCCTAAAATTTTTCAAACACACCCCTGTATTTTCTGCTTTTGTTGTTGCCTCTTGTTTCCCTGTTAGCTCTCTCTGTTTTTTCCCTTTCTTCTCTCCTCTTTCCTTTATTCTCTCTTTTACGTGTACATGTAGATACAAGCTTCAAGTCAATCCCACATCCCTATTCAATACTACCCCTACATACAACCAGTTCTAATCTCCCTATATCTTTTGAAAGTGGGCTCCTCCAACAATAACAACAAGACAGACTCGGGAGCATCTGAAACACATTCCTTGCCCACAAGGAGTGTCTGCCCTCACCATCCCACTGTAGTTTGTCAGTGTGTCTGTGTAATTGTCTTTGCTTCTCTATTATATAAATATTGGTTTGGGGGGTCATATAGTTGGGCTTCACTTTTTGATCTCTTCATTTACCCTTGATAACCCTTTTCTTTACCCTGTAACAGCTTTGTACCATATAAATCCTATCACCGGGCCCCGCTCTGGCAGGGGTGTCTTTTCTTGCTTCCTCTCTTCTGTTCTCTTTTTTCTTTCTCCTCCCTTTTCGGTGGTGAACTCTGGTTACTCCAAAACCTTTCAACAACCAATCCACCTAGTTGTGCCTGATATATCTAGCCATACACTCCCTCAACCACTCCTCGTCACAATGACTCGGAGAAAGAACACCCAACAGAAGAAGAACCCTGAGACTGCAACCTCAGTTACAGAATTACTGGAAATGAACCTAAACAATATGACAGATATGGAATTCAGGGCAACAATAGTCCAAGCAATAGTCAATTTAGAAAAGAACATTACTCTCAAAGTGGAAGCCATAGTAACAGAAGTGAAAGCTGAGGTTAGAAAAGCTTTAGATGAGATGCAATCTAATTTAAATATGCTAACAGCCAGAGTAAGTGAAGCTGAAGATCATATCAGTGATTTAGAAGACACATGGAATAAGAAAGAGGAGCAAGAGAAGCCTTGGAGCAAACAACTAAAATCCCAAGAAAACAGAATAAGGGAAATGAATGATGCCATGAAACGCTCCAATATCAGAATTATTGGAATACCTGAAGGAATTGAGAGAGAGAGAAGCCTAGAAAATATTGTTGAACAAATCATGGATGAAAATTTCCCAAATCTGAGGAATGAAACAAATGTTCATGTCCTAGAAGTAGAGAGGACACCCCCCAAGATCAATGAGGCCAGAAAAACTTCCAGGCACATAATAGTAAAATTCTTGAACCATAAAACCAAAGAATATGTCT